>PVJH01008074.1:0-87969 GCA_004026705.1 Nesogale talazaci | reverse complement strand
CAAGTGCTAACCCAGAGCACCACCATGCTTCCTTGAGTTCTTTGAGCTGCTGTTAATGGTGGTAAGAATTTGGAGAGAGAGAGAGCAATGGTGGCTGCACCATGGGACGAACATAATCAGTGTTGCAGAATTGTACCTGCCAAAAGTAACCCAAATAAATTAGCAAATGCATTTGTGCAGGGGTGGGGGGGTGGGGGAGAGGTGGATTGCGTGCCATCACCAAAGACACTGACTTTTTTAAAAGATGTTGTTCTACGGTGTCACTTTTAAGGCTGGGTCCCATCCAGTCACAGGGGCCTTGACTTGCTCTCTCCCTCTTTAGAAACACCATCGTCACAGCTTCTCCTTGCCTGCCTCCTGCCAAGGGCTGTCCGAGGCTTTTCATGTACATGATCACGTTTCACTCTTCAAATAACCTCTGCCGGTCTGTGTTACAACCATTTCCATTTTAAAGATCAAGAAACCGAGACTTGCCCTATACCCCACAATAGGAAGTAGATCGAAAGCCCAGGTGGAGTTGACGGCCAGACACAAGGCCTTCGCCATCCCACGGGAGAACTGGATTGCCTTCCGGAACTTCTGCATGGAAGGAATTCAATTTGGAAAGGTCAACACTTGAAAGGGAAGACGAATTCTTATGTAGACCTGCCTGGGAAGATAGAAATATTTCAAAGGTTCCTTTCCTCCCAGGGAAAAAAAATGAAGGAATCTGAAGCCAGGATTATCCTCCCTAGTAAAAAACGATGACAATATTAATAACCATGGTGTTGAGTTCATCATGACAAGTAACCTCTCTCCCTCCCCTTGATTTCATAAACACTGCATATTAAATCTGGGCCAGGTGCTGACAGACACCTTTGAAGACAATAATTCATCATCTGAATATGTGGCCACTTGAAGGGAAAGGGGAAAAGAAAAAGCTTGTCCCAAATTCCTCATCTTTCTAAAAGTTTTAAGGCTAAATGGAAACACAGGGTTCTGCCTCCTATTGACTGCCCAATCAGCAACTGATGGTCGTGTTTACATTACTAAGTGCTTCCTCTGACACCAAACCCAGCAAGGAGGCAGTGAATGCTCTTGGAATGTTTCTGAGTCTGCTTAAAGCAATAAAAAAAAATCAATTTTTAAATACTGGACGTTTGCTTTGAATCCCAACTATATCTACACGTAATAGTAAAAAAGGGTCATGACCACGTCTATTTGGATTCCCAATCAAATCATTTTTTATTTCCATGATTACGCTCTAAGACCCCTTTCATGTATCTACCATACACTGACTTCCTGTTTGCACAGAAATTAATGCAGTCATCTATAGTTGTATTGCTGTCATATTGACTGGAATGAAGGTGTGTTAGTCTGGGTAGAGTAGAGAAACAAATTCATACACATTCATATGTGTATAAGAGAGAGCTTATGTCAAAGAGCAAGTGAATATTGAGAAAACATCCCACCCTATACAGGTCAAGTCCTTAAGTCTGATATTACCCCATATGGCAATACTAGTCCACAAATTCCTCTTTAGACTCAGCCATGAAATGGTGCTGACTACAGGAATACCACAGGCCAGTTGGTGGAAGGTTTTGTGGATCCAGTGGTAGGAGAAGCATCTCAGCACTGGTATGCATCTCCACTTGGTTCCTCCAGCTCCAGGATTCTGGGTATAGCAGCATAGCACCATCAGGGTTGTCGACAGGAATGTCTCACAGGAAGTGAAGCTTACCTCCAGTAAGCTATTTATGTCCTTAGCGCACCCAAATGAGGTCATTAAGCTTCAACCTGGTTGACAATCTAGACTCCACCCCTTCCCTAGTAACAGTCTCAAATTGACAGCAGATTATGTAACTACCACAGACGTTCACTATCAAAGCAGGATTTTAAAGTTTTCCTAAACAGTCCCAGTAGGCAAGCGTGGGGCCTTTTACTGTAGCTACAGTAGACCCACCAAGTCTTATCAGGCTACAGAGGATCTCTAGAAGCACCTCTGCACATCTTGATCTGCTCGCCAGGGCCCTAGCAGTATAGCCCAGTGTGTCTCTACTGCCTGGGTACATAAAGGTCCATAATTTATTTTCCACCGATCCTTCTGCCCACACGACAGTCACTAAACTATGAAAAGACTACTGAGATCAAGCCAATTGGATGGCTTCCAAAGAGTCTAAACCCTGTCATCATCTACAATGCAGCCTGGAAGCCTTCCTCAGTTAACAGACTGGACTCTAGCTGCAGAGGGGCACCTGAGAAGATCTGTTCCTTCAGCCGAGTTGCCGTGGAGATGACCTCCACTGCTGATGATCCCATGGTATGGGAGGAGGGTGGAGTTCTTTGAGGTTTTCAAGAACTGATTTTTCTTGGAAGTAGAACATCAGGTCTTCCTTCTAAACTGTGTATCACGGGACTCAACCCTCCAGCCTTTCTGTTGCCAGTTAAGCACACTGACCATTTGCACCAACCCAGGGACTGCCATTCATTCAACAGTGTCTGGGATATGCTTTTGGATGGGCATATGGATGTCGTCAATTATAAAAGTAGGCATTTGTTCTATTCACCCTGCAAACACAAATCCTTGTGGTGTGGCATTCAGACCCTCCTATCAAGAGGTGACCTCTCTACCCTCTTCCATCTAGGTTGACCTGGTGGATGGCCCTTACCAATAAGATGAAGTCCAAGATCTGATGGTTATAGATTTGGAGCCAAGGACTCTGGAGAATATAAACCTTCTTGCTGGTTCTTGAGAGCTTGATGGCCCCATTAGCCCCAACTCCCCAGTCAGCAGTCAGTCACCTGCCCAACATGTAGATGAGGCCACCAACGTCCAGCTGACCTCAGCATTACTGTCCCAACAGAAGACCATCCCAGCTGATGCCACACCCACACATCTAGGCAAGCTGCTCTATGATTGCTGCTTTAACCCCCAAAGTTCCAGGGTGGTGTGTTACACTGTGACAGTTAAATTAGTACATACAAGGAGGCTTCAAAAACGTCATGGGGATAGTGCAATGTAAAGATCATGGGATGATGGAGCTGAGCCCCAGTGACATAGTGGTTGAGTGTGGGACTGCGGCCCATGGGCTTGGCGGTTCAAATCCAGCAGCGGCTCTCAGGAATAGCACTGGGTAGCGCCCACAACCACCAGAGGCAGTGATGCCCACCAAAAAAAAAGATCATGGGATGTGTGATCACAGGGTGTTGATAGGATGAGGTATCAGGTTTCATAGAATAAAAAGACGATATTCTTGTGAATGATGGAGAGAAGAGACCCAAAGCCCATCTGTAGGCAACTGGACATCCCCTTACAGAAAGGTCGCAGGGAGGAGATGAGCCAGTCAGAGAGCAGTATAGCACTGATGAAACATAAAACTTTCCTCTAGTTTTCTAATGCTTCCTCTACCAGCCCCCCACCAACCATCATGAACCCAATTCTACCTTAAAAATCCAGCTAGACCACAGGATGTGCACTGGTACAGATAAGAGCTGGAAACACAGGGAATCCAAAAAAGATAAACCCCTCAGGACCGATAATAAGAGTAGCCATACCAGGAGGGGAAGGGGAGGGGAGGAAGGGGGAACTGATCACAAGGATCTACATATAACCCCCTCCCTCGGTGATGGACAACAGAAAAGTGGATGACAGGAGACATCAATCAGTATAAGACATGAAAATTTTATAATAATTTATAAATTATCAAGGGTAAAGGGAATGAGGTGAAGGGGGCAAATGAAGAGCTGATACCAAGGGCTCAAGTAGAAAGAAAATGTTTTGAGAATGATGATGACAACAAATGTACGAATGTGCTCGACCCAATGGATGGATGGATGAATTGTGATAAAACATGCAGGAGCCCCCCAGTAAAAGTATTTAATTAAGAAAAAACAAAAGATCATGGAATTTTCTGATGAACATTTCAAAGTTGCCTCACACAGCATTATATATGGAGGATGAATAGCCTTGCCCTTCAGCCAGATAAGAAATCAACAAACAAAGCAGGGTGGGTCAAGGATTCTGTCTGGAACATACTGGGTTTGAAATGTCTCTGGGACTGTTGAGAAGTCAGTTCGTTCCATAGTTTGGGGGCTCAGGAGAGAGGCCTGGCTTAGAAACACAACCCTGAGGAATAGTTATGTATCTGGTGTCCAGGCATGCATAGACTGCCAGGGGAGGACGAAAGGAGTGGGAAGTGAGGAGACCCAGGTTAGTACCTAAGAAACGAGCGAGAAAGTCAGTGAGGGGAGGACTGATGCAGGAAGAAAAGTGGGAGAGACCTGTCCCTGAAGTCATGGCAGTCTCTTGGCAGATCCAGTGGCAGAAATGTCTACGACAAAACCACCCCAATTCCCACCACCCATTTCTTCCACGTCAATTTGCACTCGGGACAATCCATGCGGGGCGGAAGCAAATTGGGTTTTGCATGGGGTGTGTGAAGGCTCTTTGTGAATGTCCGTAGATTGCCCGGTTTTTCACTAGGGGGGACTTTGGGTACACTATGACCTCCAACCCTTGGGGTAGCAGTCATGTAAGACTGCACCCCCCGGAGGGACTCCTGAGAAGAGTTCTGGAGATTAAGAGTTTCAGCAAAGTGTTTAAGGTTGAGCTTTTGTAAGAGATCATTGGCCTGGACCCAAAAAATGGCAAAGCAAATGGAAATATGGAGTTCCATAGATGGGCTTTGTGAATCCCCTGCCTTGGGATACTATCTACCTTCTTCTTCCTGGAATCTGTAAACCATGGCCTGAAAACAATCTCACCTTTGTGCAGGTTGATACAATGTATGGTCTGCCACATCCATTGACCCTTCAATGTCAAAGGGAAAAAAAGGATAGTCAGTCACACAGGGAAGAAATGGTTGGTGGAAGAATTTGTTCAAGAGGGGAGAGATTTGGGTACACTTATCCCTAAGGGCATGCCATCATGGATCAGTGTCCTAGAGGGGATGAGAGGGGATGACATCCACGCACAAGCAGGAGAAGGGAGGGAAAGGCAGGGCTGTCGAATCTGAGACCAGAGATTGAGAGCATCCACCTGGTTGACACTGACCCCTCCCCTGTGAGGGATGTCCCTGAAGGCAAGAGGAGTGGATGGTGTTTGGAGTTGCAGAAATGAACAGGGAGACCCCTGAAAGAAAAAGACTTGACCCGACCCCTGAAAAAATTCACTCACTTAGGGAAGAACCCAACTGATCGTGAAGACCAGTTTTAAGGAAAAGGCGTTTAATATGAAGGGACCAGGGATCCCAATGTACTCTGAGAAAAGATCTGAGGAGACTAATGGAGAAAGGAACTGGAAAGGACCCAGGGAGAATGACCTTCATGGCGCAACGTACGTTTAATTGTGCATGATATTCCCACGCCACCCCCACTCCCCATCCACCAATCCCTCTGAGGTGTGTTGTTTCTGGGTCTAGGCAAGACCATCTAGGATGGCAAGTAAGTCCTCTTCCCTCAAAATTATCCCAGATATACCTTGCTTTGAAACCCAAGTCATTCACGAATGGAGCAAGAGAGAGTCTTCCCTCTGTAGAGCAAAGTGGGAGATGTAGGCAGAGCTGAGAATTAAATTCTCCATGTTAATTGATGAGTTGCTTGATCATTCAACCCACGTTTTGTTCTTAACAGCCCAAGCAAAATGCAAAAGCTATGAATGAAAAAGGTCACCAGGGGGAGAGGGTGACCTATGGACCGGTTTACTTCTGGGTTTCCAAGTGGACAGAGAAAATCCATGAGCCTTCCTTTGATAACAGGACCCTTGCATGTAGCTTCTGCGAGTGTAAATTACTGCCATGATTTACCAGTCCCACCGGGGTCTTTATCCTACAGAAATACACACGGATCTGCCACAAGTTGAGTCTTCATTAGAAGCAGCCGGAATACCCAACATTCAAAACCAAAACCACACCCACTGCTTTGGATTCGATTCTGACTGACTCACGGTGAACCCATAGGACCGAGCAGAATTGCTGCCAAGACTTCAATCACAGGGGAGCAGAAACCTTTCCTCTTCCTCCCAAGAGAGAAGCAGCGGGTGGGTGGGTGCCACCAACTGTGAGGTTAGCAGCCCACCGTTTGCCACACTGTGCCACCAGGGTTCATAAATATCCAATAACAGAGGGGGGAGAAATAAGAAAGAGTGCTAAAATTACACAAGATACCCAAAACTCCGAAGCCAAACTCAAGGCCTTCGAGTTGATTCTGACTCAGAAGTGGCTCTGAAGGACAGGATGGAACTGTCCCTGTGAGTTTCTGAGCCTGTCGCTCTGGAGGGGGTTAGAAAACCTCATCTTTCTCCCTCTACGTAGCTGGTGCTTTCAAACAGCAGACCTTGCAGTCAACATCCCAATGTGTAAACCAAGGTACATGAAATATGATACACGGGGCTTGGGATTTAGTGTGAGATATGACAGAACAGTAATAATGTATAAAGTATTGAGGGTTGGTGGGAGGGAGAGAGCAGGGGAAGAGGGGAAGGAATGGAAAAGCCGATACTAGGAGCTCGAGGGAAAAGGCGGATGATTGGAGAACTATAATAGTAGCGGACATGTGAAGGTGCCTGGCACAGTATGTTTATTTATGTTTTGTGAAAAGCGATGTACGAGCCCTCGATAAAATGATTTAATTAAAAATAAATAAATAAAATAAAATCAGAGTCTAAAAATTCCTGTATAAGATATCAATTTGGGCTGAACCCTGGTGATGTAAGTGGTTGAGTGCGGGACTGCGGCCCACTGGCTTGGTGGTTCAAATCCAGCAGCAGCTCTCCAGGAGCAAGGCTGGGCCTCCCACTCCCACTAGAGGGCAGTGATGCACCCCCCACAAAAAAAAATAAGATATCAATTTGAATGAAAAAGAAGAAAAAGCACAGGCCTAGGGGGAAAAAATGGAAGGATGGATATGAAAAGATGACCCATGATTACCTTGAAGCATTTAAAGGACTATGTGTGTGGTTTTGATTTTTTTCTTTCATTGAAAGTTTCTGAACAAAATTGTCCCCAACAAAATGTATCACGTCTGCAATAAGAAAAACTCAGAATAATGTGTTTCTTCATTTTCAGAGTGATGCTCTTTAAAAAAGAACAGGGCCCTGGAAACACAAGCATAACTCTGTGTTTTTAATTGCATAATAAAAGTCTAAGCAACAACGCTGTCCCATAAACGAAAATAGGTATTTGTCCTAATCTGAAGGAGAAAACTCGCTGCTGGGGAAGTAGCCACCTTTGTCTTTCCCCCTGAGAAGCCACGGATGGGTTTGAACTGCCAACCTGGAGTTTAGGTGTCCAGCATTAACCCGTTGGGCCACCTGGGCTCTGAGAGGTCCAATGATAGATGATACTGCCATTTCCCCAGCTTCTGATTCTTTTTGCTTAGTGTCCCATGGCCATTGGCTGATGGTTTTTAATTCCCTAACGAATCCAAGATCATTTCTCTCGGCGAATGATCAATAGAAGGGTTTCCTGAGTGTCTAGTTCCCCTGTGTAGTACAGTGTGTAGCGAAAAGATACTGCGGTTGCCTGTATTGTTGTCTTTTCTTTTTAAAAAAAAATTAGAGATCAATTAAAGGAAGAGAAAAAGCACCCACAACTCTTTGAAATTCAAAAAGGAGCACTGGTGATAAACAGTTAAACATCCATGAGGCTACGAACCAAGAAGTCACGATTCAAACCACCACTCACCCCAAGGGAGAGGAGAAGGCCGCCGGCTCCCTTAAAGAGTTACAGCCTCAAAAATCCGATGGAGCTGTTCTTCTCAGCCCTACAGGGGCCCTGTGAGTTGGAACCAGCTCCACTGCAGTGCATTTTCTTTTCTTTTCTTTTTATGTCATTCCGAATATAATAGGCATGAGAGATAATTAAACCAACGAGCATACAAGCAGTGCTTTGCTTACAACACAGTGTGATGCACCATCTATAAACTAGGGCATTTCCCCAAAATTTTGCCGAAAAGGGCCTCTGGCCTTAGAGTAAACATTTCCTAAAGCTTCCTGATACGAGGCAAACGCTTCATGAATTTCACCAAGGAAGTAATTCTGGGGGGAAGACTCTTGTTTGGGGGACTTGGCGAGGTCACTGGTCAGAACTGGTTACAGAAGCACTGAATGAAAGATTCGGCCATTATTCCTGGATGGGGACCCACAACTGCAAATGCTTGACATCGCTGCAAGCACACAACTTGCTGAGAGATTGCAGTGGGTATGTGGTTATCATCTACTTTCTTTTCATTGCATTAGGTAAATCTGCTGCCCAAGACCTCTTTAAAGTGCTGAAAAGCAAGGATAGTACTTTGAGGACGGAGGTGGGGCCGAGACAAGCCTTGTTATCTTCAGTCACCTCCTAGGCAGGTGGATAAGGAAGATGGAAAACGAATTGATGCATTTTATTATCGTGCTGGCGAAGAATATTCAGAGTACCATGGGCTGGCAAAAGAATAAACAACTCTATCTTGAAGAAGTACAACCAAAGCTGAACCCTGAAGGTGCAGTGACTGTGTGCAGGGCTGTTGCCCACAGGGTTGACGGTTCAAATCCAGCAGCAGCTATCCAGGAGCAAGACTGGGCTTCCTACTCACACCAGGGCAATGATGCCACACACACACACACACACACACACACACACAAAGAAGAACAAGCAGAATGCTCCTTAAAGCAAAGATGGGAAGACTCCGTCTCATGTACGTTGGGGCAGGTTGTCGGGAGAGATCAGCCCATGGAGAATGGTGTCATGCTCAGTAAAGTACCAGGATATCAAAAAAGAAGACAGCCCTTGTGGAGACGGACTGACACAGTGGCTACAACTATGAGCTCAAAATGAAAACAGTTGTGAGGATGACACAGGACTGGGCAGTGTTCTATGCGGTTGTATATAATGTCCTGATGGAACCAACTCAGCAGGACCTGACACGGGGGACATCCAACGGGAATGTATTACAAAACAAGGCTTCTCTTTTCAAAGGGAAGATCCTCCTTCCACCACAATGACTAGGTGAGCACTTTACCCTTTACAGAACAGCCCTAATGTCATCATCCTAGCAGACCATGCAAGAGCAACCTGAGAAAGAATCTTTATTTTACCTCTTGAATCTTGTTAGACCTGGGTAAATTCATTTGCCTAATTAAGATCTTTCTGATGCCTGGAAAACAAGATAAGTAACCCTTCAGGAACAGTAACAGGAGTAATGATTTCCTGAGGGCACAGGAAGAGAGGGGGCTAAGGGGAGCTAATAGCGTTGATGATTGTATAACCCCACTGTAGGGGAAAGGATAACAAAATTGTTGGTGAATGGACACATTGTATGGTGCAAGATACAGCAAATTAAAAAATATAATATAATAACAGAGGTTTCTGCTGGTTAGGGTTGGGGAGGGAGGAAGTAAAGGGCAGCTTTTACCAAAGAGTTCAACTAGGACAAAAATATTTTTAAAAGGAGGGTGACACCAGCTGTATGGTTGTGCTCGACCTAACTGAATCATGGATCATTATAATATATAAGAGCTCCCAATAAAATTATTTTTAAAAGTATAGAAACCACACAAGTGCTCTATTTTTAAAAATTTTGGATATGGTGATGGCAACAGATCTACAAATATGCTTGATACAATTGATGTATGGAATGTTATAAGAGCTATAAGAGCCCAAATGAAATTTTTTTAAGTTATTGGTTAAGCAAACAGATATGGATCATAATACATTTAAGCAACTAATCCATCCGTTATTGTTGCAGCAACTTTTTCTTTAGGATGAATTGGAGAAAATACTTTTTTTAATTATTTCCAGTGCAACTGCTATGATCAGGATTATAACAAAAAATGTGGAGTCCTAACTTCCTAAAATACAAAACCTTTGATGCACATTATAGGGACTATTCTAATCGTCTTTAGAGTTGTTGAGGGGCGGGAGCCTTAGTTGTTACGTAGGGATGATGATTTTGCTGATTTCTTTTGTTTTTGTCTTTTCTCTAATCATCAAAGCTGTGTGGCCCTTCCAGTTTGACATCATACTAGGAAAGATGTAAGGGATTCTATCAGCCCTACAAGTCTCAAGTGTTTCTTGAACGTCACACATGGCTTTCACTTTCTAGACTGGGCGACTAATTTTAAATTTAATCTCCCCTTCCCTCCCAAAACCATTTAGCCATCTACTGAAGTTCAATGCCCTCCGAAATAAAACACTACATCCGACTGACCAATGAAACCATTCTTTGAACATGGTCAGTAGGTCACACTGTAAAACGCTGACATGATCTCAGCCAAGCCTGAATACTTTCTTCTTTATTGGCCTTAAACCATGACTCTCTTAGCCATGTAACAAACTCACAGGATCATGACTCTGCTAGCCCTGCCCTGTGTTAAGTAAGGGTAAAGTAGGGAGAGGACGGCTGGTAGGCAGATCGGCGACGCCGCAGAAAGGCTGGAGTTTCGTCATTAGGGGTCCCAGTTGCAAATTTTCAAACTCAAAACACTCAGCGTCTCATAAACAGTCTTGTTTTTCCTTCTGGATACTTCAGGTGACTTAAAGGAGATGATAGGTGGAAGAATGAAGAGAGAGAGAGAGAGAGAGAGAGAGAGAGAGAGAGAGAGAGATGCTGTTGTACTTATCTGCCATTAAGTCAATGCAGACTCATATTGACTACATGACACAGAAGAAATGCCCACCAGTGAGTGTTTCTGAGGCTGTAACCTTAACAAGAGCAGATCACAGATCTCCTGTCCCACAAAAGCAGCTGGTGGGTTACAACTGGACTTTCACTTAACAGCCAAGCAATTAAGCCATTATACCACAGGTGGATGATGTGAATACATATCTCTGTGTGTGTGTATAGAGGCGGATGATGTGTATATATCTATATGTGTATAGTTATACATATAAATATAGGTACATATACAGAGGTGTTGTCAGGAAGAGCTAGACCCTAAAGAGCGTCATGTTTAGAAGAAGGTCAGTGAAAAAGAGAAAACCCCTCCAGGAGATTGATGGGCACAATGACTGCAACAATGGTCTTACCATGGTGCAGGACCAGGCAGTGTTTCAGTCACTATGTGTCAGAACTGACTCCACAGCTATAACGACACAGAGACACCGCTATCGATATGGATGTCACCTTTGAAGTATATGGACCGTGTATTTCCTACTAGATTAAAGCTCCTTGAGGGAGGGAACAAGCACATTGAGGTCCTCAACCAATTTTATTGAATGAAAAGCAGCCACACACACAAAGACAACTAGGCAACCCTTGGCGATGACACCTTAACAAATTCCGGCTTCATTTTCCTCTGCCTAGAATGCTTCCTTGACCCCATCCTCACCCCACTTTCACAGCCCCCACTCCTCAGTCTTCAAGATCCAGATCAAATGTCCACACCTCCTTAAGCTTCTGTGGAGTCTTCAAGTTCAGGGAACACTCCCCTCTTCCATACACTCTGTCATGTGCTCCTTTCTCTGCCCAGAGATGAGAATTCCCTTCTAACTCATGTCCATGCGGAAGGGAGTCTGCTCCATTCATCTTGATAGTTCCTCTGTCCATTCATCCATTGGTTCAACCAAGTGAAGGCAGCCTGGCAGGGTGGTTACAACAGGAACTTGGAATCCAGCCATATCTGAGATAACGCAGCTACAAAGCTTGACTCTCACATTGACTAGCTGTGTGATCTTAACCCAACTCATGTCTCAGTGCCTCCACCCCCTCTGCTGTCACATGAGGGTAATAATAGTACCAACCTCCCATGGCTATTCTGATGACTAAATGAGTTCATTCATGTAAGGCGATTTAAAGAGTTTCAGGAAGACTCAGTCCTAAGGGTCCAATCAGCAAGATCAATCATTACCAACCATCCCCATTATAGAGACTCTGCTGGGGGCCAGGCACGCTGCTAGTTTGTCACATGAGTGGTTGTTGTTGTTGTTGTTGTTGTTGTTTTTCTTGGATGCCATCAAGTCCATTCTGATCCACAGTGACCCTGTGTACCCCAGAGAGAAACCCTAATCCTGCACCATCCTTCTGTTTGGGCCCATTGCTACAGCGACTGCCTGGGACCTTCCTCTTGTCCACTGCCCCTCCACTGTGCCAAGGACGATGCCCTATTCCATGGACTGGCCTCTCTAGGCAACATGTCGAAATCACAGGAAGCCAACTCTCACCATCCTTTCTTCTCAGGAGCACCGGGGCTGTAGCATTCCCAAGGCAGATCTGTCTGTTCTGCCAACAGTCCTTGGTACTCTCAAGAGCCCGCGTGACCAAGTCTCCCACCTTCTGATTCAATGTCCAACATGCATGTGCAAAGGAAGCGATGGAAAATACCACGGCTCAGGTCGGGGACACTTTAGTCCTTAAAATAGCACCCCTGCTTTTCATCACTTTATGAAGGCCTTATGCGGCAGATTTACCTGCTACTAACTGAGCCCTCACATTGACCTAAGAATCCTTGCTGGCACCGTGGTTAAAGCACTCCACTGCTGACAGAAAGGCCGAAGATTGGAACCCACCAGTCACTCTGTGAGAAAAAACAAGGCCGTCTGCTTCTACAAAGCTTTTCAGTCTGGGAAACTCTTGGGGGGCAGTTCTCTATCCTCGAGGGTCCTCAGGAGAGGAAGTCACTGGACCATAGCTGTAGATGAGGGTAGACACAGGTCTAACATTGACTGAGACCACACGTCTGCGCTTCCAGGTACGAGACGCAACTGAACGCTGACACAGCACCTTCTCCCTGGGGGTGGGTGGAGTCCCTCCTGCTGCCGGTGGCAGAAGGATATGAAAGGAGGAGAAGGTTCTCCACCTCACGAGCCCGCTGACTCCCTGCTCCCTCCTGCGTTCCCAGGACTTCCCAGGCAGCACCTCTTCCTGTCTCTGTTCAGCCTGACTCCTGTCATTAGAGCCAAGCTCGAGTGTTTATAATGCACCACTGAGCTGTTTCGGGCTAAATCGTGGGCTCTAAAAATAAAGTGATGCTGAACATATTTCTTTGCATATTAACTCTAAAGAAATAGATTAATCTTTTAGAAATAATCAAAATGAATGGTCCACTCAACACGAGAGAGGGGAGGGCCCACCTCCATATATATGTGTGTGTGTGTATGTATGTATGTGTATGTATATGTATGTGTATATATATCCTCTCAGATTTCCACTTTCCTTCCTTTCTGCGTTTATTAATTTAAGGATAACCTTCATAATTTCTCCCTTTAAAAATTAAGAAGCTCCATGAGCCTGTGGGAAAACCAATCTTGTTCTTCCTTGGGGATGCTTAAATGTGACCGGGATTCATTTATTCTCCAAGTCAAATTCCCATTTTTCCAAAAAAAAAAAAAAGGAATGACATTGCCAGATTGTCCTCATCATCCTAAGAGGCGAAACAAGGGACAGTAAATAAAGGGATACACATAATGGAGGAGAAGTTGTCTGAAATGTCAGTCATGGAGCCAGCACACGTGAGCTTCTCTGGCTACTCCAGAAGCATGCTGGGAGATGGTGAGTTGAGGGGGCGTGGCTTCACCTACCTGAAGCTTCCAGAGATCCAGGAGAGGTAAGAGAAAGGCACAACAGAAGATATGGGGAGGGGAACTGTGGGCATGAGAAAGGGGAATTCTCTCCTATTGCCTTGGTGGTGCAGTGGGTATACAGTTGGACACCACCAGGCCACTCCTGGGGAGAAAGATGGGGCTTTACTCCTGTAAACAGTTACTCAGCTAATCCTGCTGTCCATTTGGACTGAGCCCTTTACTAAACCATCACTCTTTTCATAGGAGCCATGACGACGTGGTGGTCACATGCTGGCCTGCAACCACAAGGTGAGCAGTGCAAGAGGACCAGCCACTCCAAGGGAGAAAGACAGGGTTTTCTACGCCCATACAGAGTGGCAGTCTCTACTGTCTACTGCGTCCTATAGGGTCAACTCAATGACAGTGAGAGTGAACATGGGGCTTGCCTCCTTGATAAGCCTTTTAAAATGTTTCACCGTTCAAAACACAGAAAAAGAGAGAGAGTTTGGCAATCTGCATTTCTCTCTGTCTAACCAGCCCCGCAGAGTGTTCGGTCAAAGTCACCTCGTCTGGGTGAGGTATCACACTTGCCACTCAGTCCTTCGGAAAGTTACACAACTACGTACACCTTCCAGGTGGCAACACTAGCAATGAGGCCAAGTGCCTTTTATAAAATACAGTCGCCCCGCCCCACATTTCATTTTGGAAGGGGAAGAAGGGTGCGACAGGCGACTGTGACAATTATCAAATTGTCAATGGAATTCAATAAATGTTGTTTAAAAAAAACTAATTATTTGTGACAATAACCAGCAAACGACGGCCACTTTGTATTGGGAGGTTTGTAAACTACTTCCCATTTGAAATGTAATTGATTCCATTTTTATCATTTGTTCAAGTTTATATGGCTCTTCTCGTCCTAAGAGATGATAACATCTATTTTCAGCAAATTATACATTATAATTCCTCATTCAAGGGCTGTAACCGAAAACAAAATGCTAATTTATGCTGTAAATGAAACTACAGAATCATAATCACTCATTGTTAACATTAGGGATGAAACTGCTAGGGGAAAGAGGAGGCTGGAGCCAAAGGGGGTCGGGGCTATTGGTTGGACTTTGCTCTTGTTCTGTCTTCGATGTTTGGCGGCGGCATGTTGTGGTTATACAACCGACACACTTTCTGACTCTCTATCAGGCAAGAGATAGCAAGCGGGCCTTGTCTTCTACCAGAGGCAAGCCAGACGCTCAGCGTGCCCCTCCACTGTTACCTGCAGCTCTGTCTTCAAGTCAGCAGGAAGACGTGCCCGCACAGCAATCCAAGGGCACAGTAAGGAGTGGGGGCTTATTAGAACTGCACACCTGTTCTTCCACATTTCATTAAACTCCCCAGCTTACACGTCCCTTTCCATCCACCTTCTTCTGCCCCTAAGCAAATCTTGGATACGATTCTCTCTGTAATACGGTCTGGTCAAGAAACCAAACCAAAACAAGCAAAAACAACAATGTCATCGACTCAATCCCAACTCATCGTGACCCTAACTGAGGCTTCCAAGCATTAAGTTTTTACAGGAAGAGATAGCCTCATTTCTCTCCCCAGCAGCACCTAGTGGATTTGAACTGATGATCACGTGGCTAGCACACCACTGCCTTACAAACTATGCCACCAGCCCTGATCAAGATAAGTGTCCTTCAAATGGCAAGCATACCTTGTTTCAAAGAATACACCAAAAAAGGAAGAAAGGAATGAACAAATGATGGACCAATGGCTTCTTAACAAACTGTCCGCTTCTTATTCACATGCATTTTGTTAGAGACAGAGAAGAACCCGGGGCCACGTTCAGCTTTGTAGAGCTCACCATCTTCAGGTGAAAAATGACAGTGTCATCCAATGGCATTTTCTGCTCTCTTCCCAAAAAGAGAAGCACCAGGCAACAAAAAGCAGCGTGGTGCGAGAGAGACAGAAATATTTAAATATAATTATTATATCAAAAATGTGAATTCATGGAAGGAACCGAAAAGTCACGCTGCCTTCGAGAGTAAATCGCTTTTCTGCTGCCCTTTTATTTAACGCCGTCTGCTGTACACATCCACCTCTCTGCTGGCCAAGTGTGATCATTGATTTCCTATGGTCTCTCGGGAAGGAAGTCTGCCTCCTTGATGATGGCTGCAAAGGGGAGATGACCCCCATTCTCATTCCAGTGCACACCCTGCACTTTTTACATTTCCGCTAAGCCACGGGAATATGAAACCAGTGCGAATTTCCTTGTCCGCCTTGGAGAGATTGTGTGGCTGTAACTATTGACATTTAATGTTTTTTTCCTTCCCCTTCCCGCAACTATATTTTGGAAGAGCATGCAGTATCAGGGTTGAACCAAGAGAAAGCGTTCACTCCTGATGGACATAAATGTTAGGTGGGTGTTTTAGCATAGGAAACACGCACTGTCGCCTGAGGAGGAAGGTACATTTCAAACAGATCAAAATGTAGTGCAGAGTCCCAAATGCTTATGAGCTTGATTGTAAAAATGAAAATGAACCATGCCTGATAGACAGATAGATGATAGATAGACAGATAGATAGGTAGATAGATAGGACTCCAAAGCACCTGAGTAATCTTCTATAATATAACTTTATCCATGTATTTCAAAATTCTTTTGCTTTGTACAGTTAATGCTATACAATGCTAACAATCATGTACACTTGCAACGAGGCCTTTTTAAGAGGAGCCCTGGTGGCGTAGCGGTTACATGTTGGACAGCAATCTGCAAGGTCAGTAGTTCAAAAGGACCAGCTAGTCTGAGGGAGAATGACAGGACTTTCCACTCCCATAAAGAATGACAGTCACAGAAACTCACAGAGGCAGTTCTCCCCTGTATTATAGGGTCATTCGGAGTGAGCACCGACGCAATGGCAGTGAGCCTGGCTTTCTTGGTGTGAGTTATCTGAAGGTTGGGGGGGTTACCATCTGAAACGTTGGTCTCTCTCTCTCAAGCTGGGCCAACCACTCAAAATAAAAAATAACACTTTTTCCATAAGCAAAAAGGGAAAGGTTTCATGTAGTTATGGTCAATTCCACAGAAACAGAAGACTTGACTCAACAAAGAGGTACAGCTGGTTTTAATTGAGAGAGAGAGAGAGAGAGCACAAACCTAGATTTCTTCACTCTGGTATATAAATAACACCATCAAAAGCATGTTAGAAATGTACATGTGGCCACCCAATGGCTTTAAGTTCTCTAGGAAAGCAGGCCTAGTAAGTAAGCTGGGGTCCTAGGCTTTGAAACCTGATGCCCTAGCCATCATCCTAACACTTCCACTCAATGAATCCACGATCTTTCACAAGTGACTGAACTCTCTGTGCCTTACTGTTCTCATCTATGAAATGGGAATGGCACTGAAGGCACCTAATGCACATGTTTTAGGGAGAGTAAATGTGTCAAATAAAAGCAAGTATTTGAACATCATTAATACAAGGAAGTTACTATCACTGCTGGTCTTTGGTTGCTATGTTTTAGGTTCTTAAAACATTATGAATAAAAATTAATGATCTTGGGCTGAGCCCCAGTGGTGTAGGGGTTGTGCGTGGGACTGCGGCCCACTGGGATGGAGGTTCAATTTCAGCTCCACAGGAGCAAAGGCTGGGCCTCCTACTCCCACCACCAGAGGGCAGTGATGCCTAAAAACACTAAAAAAAAAATTAATGGTCTTGGCTTAGGCCTGGTGGCGTAGTGGTTGTGCACAGGACTGCGGCCCACTGGGATGGAGGTTCAGTTCCAGCAGTGGCTCCACATGAGCAAAGGCTGGGCCTCCTACTCCCACCACCAGAGGGCAGTGATGCCCAAAAAACAAAACAAAAAAATAATGATTTTTTTCAAGCCTTGGAACTATTTCAAGTCATTACAAGTCTCTCTACTTTTCTACTTACATGAAATTCAATATAGAAAAACTGGGGCCATATGGACTGTATTTATATGTGGACTTCTTTACTTCATTTAGATATATAGAAATTCACCTAAAATATTTTACAGTTTATAGACATATCTGCAAGGGGAAAATGTTTAAATACTTGAGTTATCAAATGTGCTGCACAAGACCTCTTTAGAGTAAGGAAAAGCAAGAAAGTTACTTTGAGGACTAAGGTGTGCCTGGACCAAGTCATGATATTCTCCATGCAGGTGACAGTTGGACATTGAATAAGGAAGTTCAAAGAAGAAATGATGCATTTGAATAGTGGTGTTGGAGAAGACTATTGAAAGAAGCTTGGACTGCTAAAAGGGAAAACCTATCCATTTTGGAAGAAGTGTGGTCAGAGTGGGTCTTAGAGGCAAGCATGGAGAGACTTTATCTTACAAACTTTGGACATGATGTCAGGAGAGACCAGTCCCTAGAGATGGATATCATGTGTTTTAAAGTAGAGGGGCACTGAACTAGAGGAAGCACATCAACAAGATGGGCAGACAATGGTGGCTGAACCAACAGACTCTGGCAGGGGAGTGAGGATGGTGCAGGACGAGACAGTGTTTCGTTCTGTTGTGCTTTAGGTCTCTCTAGGTCAATGACACTAACAACAGCAAAGCCTTCATAGATTTTGAACTTGGAGAACTCAGCTTCCTCGCAACTTAGTAAAGAAGAGACACTCTCCAGTCTTGCCTAATAGCCAATAGATCCAAGCCTTATTACAACCTTAAGAGTGATGAAATCCTCAAAGGAGGGGGCAAAAAGAAACTGACTTCTTCATCATCCTGCCATGCATCACTTAATAGTCTGTGGAAGAGGCCGTGATGTGATTCCACTCTCAAGTCCGTCATTAAATGGAATGTGTACGTAAGCTGGAACAGATGGGTAACGTCTTCATCATGCTTTTTGTCTTTACTGTACAGTAGATAGTGTGCCTTTCTCAGCATCAAAATGCATGAAGGAAATCACTCTTGGATAGGCTAAATCATTTTGAACATAATATAGTAGTAGTAATGATAATAATAATAATAGTGATGTTTAGAGTTGAGAAGTGTGCCCAATTGTCGATACAGGTCATTGTCTAGACCTCACATTTTTAATAGTTTTTCTGACGGTTGGGACCCCTAACACATAGGTGGTCAGAAGTCATTTAATGATGGGCGTTAAGTGTCACATCAGTCCCTGGGGACTCTATGGTAAAGAACTGCTCCTCAGTGGAAGACTCCTCCCTTTGGCTATTCCTTATTTACAGAAGTCCGGTCGAGTCGAAAAGGGGGTGGGGTGGGGGTGGGGGTGGGGGTTGAGGTACTCAGCACCAGTTTTCATCACCTGGCCCAATCCATGAATGATTCTGCCCCAGTCAACAAGGGTGGGGCACTGACTCAGACACATTCTGAGAAGGATGCTGGGGAAAGGAGAGCTGGAGTGTCAGACCGAAAGTCCCTCCAGAAGGATGGACCCCGTGGCTACAGCAATGGGCTCCAGCACAGGAAGCATGGTGAGGCTGGGCACGGCCAGGCAGTGTCCTTCTCTTGTACACTGGGTCACTGTGAGTCGAGACCCACTCGATGGCATTTAACAACCACTCTAAGACTGTGTGTGCTTCTTAGGGTGCTGTTTTCTATTGCTAGTCTGGAAAATATGATGGGGGTGGGGGGTTGGGCAGCATGATTGGGTCCAGAAGTAATATTTTGGTCACGCACTCAGGTCATCAAAAAACTCACTGTCCTCAAGCTGAATCCCACTCATCGCCGCCCCACTGGGCACAATAGCGCGGCCCTTGTGGGTTTCCAAGGCTGTAAATGTGGACGGGAGCAGAAAGCCTCCTTTCTCCCTGAGCAGCTGGCAGATTCAAACTGCTGACCCAGCACACAGTCCACTGCATCCCCAGGGCTCCTGAACGTGGGTTGTAACTGCGGCAGCTCCGTGCCGTCCAGCTGGTTCTGACTTGGAGTGACCCAATGTACAAGAGGTGGCACTGCCCTGCGCTCTGCCACCTTCACGCATGTTATGGCTGAGGCCCGTGGTGCAGACACCGCGCCGGTTCATGCATTTTGGGGAAGATCTTCCTCTTTTTCACAATCCCTCCACTTCACCAAGCACCCTGTCCTTCTCCAGGGACCGATCTGTTCTGACGTTCCTCTCCAGGTTGCGTCCACCTGAGTTCAGTCACCGATCACCCAAGAAGAAGTCAAGCAGGTGACTGAACTCAGACGTCTGGCCTGCCGGACACCCGCACAGCCAGCTAATGGGCTCCATTTTTCATGTTCCACGGACAGAGTCAGTATCATACAGAGCGGGCCTGCTTGACTGGGGTGGGGCGTGGGGTAGGCTGTCACCTGGTGACAACGAATCGGGCGACGTGGGTTCCAAAATGACCACTCTGTGGTCAGCTACAGGATGGAGGAAAAAAACACCAACCACAAGAGCAGCCTCTCTCACAGGTTGCAAAGTCTGGCGTGAAGAGCTACAGCGCTGTTCTGGAAGCTTGCACTACTGCCATCCCTAGGCGTGAAGCTGTAAATTAAAGGATGGTCTGTCGTCACTGCACTGAGCCAAGGCAGAGAACACTGCACACATTCCTTCTAACTGGGGGTTTCGCTCCAACTCCATAAATTCCATCCAAGCAGATGCGGCCCACCCCCACTCACCCCCCTCCCACCACCACCACCATTGCAAGCTTTGCACATAGGCAAGTTGCTGCCAAAGGAAAAAAAATCTGCAACACAGTCTACTTGGGTATAGGATGTCATCTCCCAGTTTTGAAACAGTAACATGCCATTTCAGCTGCAAAACACATCCAGCTCTCTCCAAAACAATAAAAAAGCCACCCCACGACCCATCCCAGCTTGATTAATAAAAGACCACTGGACAACTAAAAAAGGCTCTAGGCAACAGACATTTGTGGCTATGTATATTTCTTTAATTATCTTTTTCTACCCCCACCCCCCATTCCTTTCGTCATGAGTCAATAGCCCTGTCGTTGCCAAATTTCCAGGTCTGCCTTTAAGGCGGCAGATCCTCATTACTTTCTCCACTTGCTTGTTTATAACGAGAGGTGTCATAATCATGTTTCTTGTGAAAATGAAAGTAATCAAAATGCCTTGTGATTCCAGGAAAAGAGCTGCCTCTTCGGAGCGACGCCGGCCTGCTATTGATGTGGGGAAAAGGCTTCTTTTACATGGTATCAGATGTTGAGAGCACATCATATTGATCTAGGTATAAAAAGCTTGATTTTTTTTTTAGTACAGTCAACTCTTATCTTCATAAACACTTTCTAACACTTGGAAGAGGGTTTTATATTTAATTGAGGGAAAGGTATAAACAAATTAGATTTGGAGAGCATCGCTATTTTTAGGGAAGGGAGGATTTGTGAGCCTTTTGGACAGCACAGTCAGGTAAAATCGTGATTAAGTCCCACGCTTTCAAAATTTGGTCCAGGCCTCCCCAGACGGGCTCCCCACGGAACCCAAGACAGAAGGGTGATGGAAGGGGGGCGAGGTTCAGAGGACTGCTCTTGTTAAACCTTTTGCTTGGGAGGATCGGTTTGGAGGAGCTCTGAGTCATTCTGTGTTCCAAGGCTGGAAATGCAAGCTGGCACTCCGTGAGAACCTAGGCCCCTATGCACATACATTCCTGGGTTCCTAAGACCAGAATGGGACGGCGTTGGAAGGCCGGAAACCCAGGTTTAAAGCCGCCCTGGCCCCGCGGCACCTCACCACCAGAGAGTACAGCTTCGGTAGTAGCCACGGGCACCTTCCTCTAACGATAGACACATCTCATTTGTTTCTGTACTTTATCTGAAAGTTCATACCAAGCCGCTGGAAGAGATGGATATGTTAGACACGACACGCTCCCTGTGCCCACCATACCACTCCGAGGCACTAAGTAGCAGGTTAGCCAGCCCCAGCCAGGGAGCTGTTTCTTCTCCCCAGGGAAGCGCTAGCAATCCTAGTTTCCCTTTTCCAGAAGGGGAAAAAAAAAAAAAAAAAAAAAACCTTAAATGCCCCTTCTCTGGCCTTTTATGAGAAGTGCTCTTCCAAATCAAGTTAAACTAAGTTTACTCACAGAAATCCAGGATAGCTTTCCTCTTTTTAACCCCCCCCCCCACCCATGCACCCACCCACACTTAACCCTAAACTTCTCGGTCGCGCACCTCTCCGGCTTGCCAAGGCGTCTGCACGTGCTTGCCGGTCTTGCAAAATCCAGCCGCAGCCCTCCGCTTAGAACCTCTCTTTAACCACGGCTGCTTTCCCTTCTCATTAACGATGCTGCGAAACCGCCCATCGCTGGGAGCGGTGGCGCTGCCTAGGCCTTCGGCCCCCCAGTTTGCTCTCCCCCTTTCCCTCGCAGGAAAACCAAGCGCCCGAGTTGCGCGGCCCCAAGGTGCAGGTCGGTGGCCGGTGTCTGGAAACTTATCCTAACGCAGCTGACTCCCGGACTGGGGGGTGCGGCGCTGCCCAGGAATCCCGAAGGCCGGCCGGGCTTGCGTGGGACGCGCGGCTTCTGCCTTGGCCATCAGCCTCGGTCCGGTCCTGAAAGACGAGCGGGGGTGGGTCTCTGCCTCTCCGAGAAACACACACACACACACACACACACACACACACACACAGGCGCGTGGACGCTAGCTCCTGGAGAGCAAGAGTTGCAGGAGCCCCGGAGTCGTAGGCTCCCCACAATCCGGATCCAACGTGGGGAGGCGCGCAGAGAAACCCGGGCGCGCCCGGTGGGGCGAAACCTTCTGGCGGCGCCCAGAGCAATGCTAGGTCGTGCCTCTCCGATCACCCCAACTCCAGCGCGGCCGCCCACCCCCGGAAGCCCTCCCTGCAAGTTTCTACTTCCCACAGGCTCTCCCCTTTCCTGGCTACTTCTCCCCCGAGCCCCACTACCAGGGACCAGGCCGCCCGCCCCAGGTCTCCCGCCCCTCCAGCAGCCAGCGCTTCGGTCGGCCCCGGGGCGACAGTCCCCACCCGCGGCGGCAGTCCGGCGCTCTGGCCCGGGCTCGCCGCCGCCTCCCGCGGCTGCTGCTGCTGCCGCCGCTGTCTCTGCTGCTGCTGCCGCGGCGGCGGGAGCCTCTCCCAGGCTCCCCGGCCGCCCTGATGCATTATTCACTGGCGTGGCCGCGGCGCTGGCGGGAGAGCCTGCGGGAGAGGCGAGGTCTCCCGGAGAGGTGAGGTCTCCGCCGGGCAAGTACTAGTTGGGCGGTTTCCGGTTCTTGGAAAGTGGGGTGCGGAGTGAAGCGGGGGAGTACGTTTTTCGGGGGTGGCTGCGGGATGCTCTTGGGGGCCCGGAGCTCGGCGGAACGCGCGGTGCGCCAGGCCCGGGGAAGAGCGCGCCAACGCCACAGCGGCAGGCAGCCCGGCGAGCGGCCGAGGCTGCGGAGCGGGCTCGGCCGAGAGGCGCCGCGGCGGCCGGGCTCAGCAGGGCTCTTTCCTCGACACCCCCCACGGCCGCCAGCCGCTCCCCCCCGTGGCGCGCGCTCTGCCGGCCGGGAATCCCCCCGCGCCCCGGCCGCCGCCGCCGCTGCCGCCGCCGAGTGGCTGCCGCCTTCGCCGCGGCTCCTCCAGCTCGCCTCCCGCCCCAACTTTCCCAGCCCAGGCACACGCACGCACCCATTTATACACACACACACACACACACTTACACGCAGGCACACACACACACACACAAACACACACCATCCTGTCCCCCTCCCTGGACCCCAGCTCCACTTCCAGGTGTAGTTTGGGCATGACAGATGCCTGTAGACTTTCACCAAACAAGCGGTGGGGGCAGTAGACTACAACAGTTATTTAATTAAAAGGCATCCCCCCCCCCTCCTCTTCTTTTCTCGCACTGGCTCCCGGAATAGCTTTTGCACCCCTAGACACTAAGCGCACGCCTGTCTCTCTCCAGGTTCTCAGTGACCCGCAGACACCCCTCTCCTTCCCCGCCACCCCCTCCCGACGTCTGTCCCCACCCTTCCGAGACCCCAGAGTCACACCGCCACGCACACCTAGAGGCCGGCGGCGGCGGCAGCGGGGCGCGTCGAGGGCACGATGCAGCCGGACTGCATTGCACAGTCATCAAAGTTAAGTGTGTGTGTTTGTGGGATGAGTGTGTGCGCCGAGGGAGGCGCGGGGTCACCGGCAGCAGAGCCTCCACTCTGCACCCCCCGCCCCCCTCCCTTCCTCCTCCTCCTCGGGGTCAGGGGACGCCTTCACTTGCGAATGCAGCCATTTTAGGGGAAGCGGTGACTCGGGGCCCCGGGGGAGCAGATGGGGGACGGAGCGACACTGGGGGCTCGCGGCTCCGCAGCCCCTCGGCGGCGCAACTGGAGGGCGGACCGGCGCCGGGCGCACAGGGGCGCGGCGCCGGTGGCGACTTGGGGAAGATCGCGCTCGAGTTCCCAGGGTTTGCCTGGAGTTGTTCGGGGTAACGCGCCGGCTACTGCCTCTTTCTCGGATTCCCGCTGGGCTGGGAGGTGGGTGGGGGGGTGGGGTGCGGATAACAAATTGGACTCCGGAGGGGCGCGACAGACCCTGCCGACCGGAGAACTAGCGTCGGGGGGGCTGGGCGCCGGTTGGCACTGCCCCAGCCAGTGCGACCCACTTGGCCCCCCACCTTCCCCACCCCCTCTGAGCTCCTGCCTCCCAGCCAGTGCCAAGTGAGCGCGCGGCTGGGGGCACGGGGCGCGACGCCGCCCAGCCCTGAGCCACCCCTTACCTGGTTGGAAGGGGTTTCCCAAGAGGAGCCGTAGTTGTAAAAGAAGGAGGAGAAGAAGGTGTCTTCCGACAGCCCGCAGCCCGCCATGCTCTGGATGCAAATAAAATGTGGGGAAAGGGGGGTGGGGGGAGCACACACACAAAAGCAGCCCCAAAATTCCAAATCAAATTAAAGCAGTAAGCGAAGAAGAAATTCTCTCGAAAATAAAGCAAAGGAGGGGGAAGGGAACGGCTGAGGGAACGGAAACTCTGGGCGCTGCTCCCTCTCCAGCCAGGAGGGATGCTCGGGCTGTCGCCGCCGCCGCCGCCGCCGCCGTCGCCGCCACTGCTGCCGCCGCCGCCGCCGCCGCCGCCGCCGCCGCCGCCGCCGCCTGCTCAAGACGGCACCTCGAGAGGCTCGTCCTGACTTGGGCAGCCGCCGCCTGTGCCGGCTGCGTGTGTGCGCGCGTGTGTGTGCGTGTGTGTGGTGTGTGCGCGCAGCGCGAGAGACCGCAGGGGATGCGAGCGGGCGAGAGAATGAGCGAGCCGGGATGGAGGGCGCCGAGGCAGAGCGGGCGGGAGGGCGGGTGCGCGCGGGGGTGCGTGCGTGTGTGTGTGTGTGTGTGTGTGTGTGTGTGTGCGCGCGCGCGCGTGTGGCTGAGTGTGCGTCTGTTTGGGGAGCTCACCGGAGAGCCGGGGCCGTCACGTGGGCGCGCGGACTCCGCCGGCTGCCGGGGACAGCCTGTACTACAGCCCCGGCTACTCAATCAGCCCGCGCCGCCGACCTTTGCAGCCCCTACGGCCACCCCGCCGGGCCATGCGCGCCCCGGGACGGCAGGGGGCGCGGGGACGGCGGCGGGCAGGTGGGTGGGTGGACAGGAAGCCGCCCCGAGCCGGGGAGGGGGAGTGAAAGATGCCCACAGAGACGCACAGGTCCCCGCTGCGCCGCGCACCCGCCTGGCAAGCCTGCCTCCTATCCTGTTGGAAGATTTTTGAGCATTCTGAAAATCGCCTTTCCGTGCCGAGTCTTCGTCTTCCAGGCACGGGGAGGAGGGGAAAGGGGGATTTTTATACAGTTGCTAGGTCTCGATTTTTTGCTTTCCCGGTGCCCCTCGCCCCCCGCACGCGCGCGCACGCACGCGCGCGCGCGCACCACACAAGCAGGCCCCCCACACCCCAGGCCGCCACCTTACATCCCAAACGCAAACCCACTTCCTTTCGCCGATTGCTGTAGTTAAGCTAAGTCAATGCTACAACAAACTAGGCTAGGCTGAGAGAACTGGAAAGTGGATTTAGGGAACAATACTGCCCCAGCAGGAAGGAAAGCTAGATGACTTTTAATAGGGCTTTTCCATCTCTACTTTGGCATTCTGTTGATTTAACAGTTTAAAGAGAAATAGGATTTTGTAGCCTTTGCTCTAAAACTCAAGCCCCTTGAGTCACAAGTCTTTCTATGGACGACTCTTGCAAATCGCCTACATGTTATGAAAATACTGTAAACAGATATGATTTCCTTCCCCCCACCCACCCAAAAAAAAAGGCCAAGCCTTTCTCTCCATCTTAATGATTGGGTAACTGGAAGTTTTTGTTGTTTTTCTGCAGAAAATCTATTTCTTTCCTGCCTTTCCTTTACTTTCAATATAGATATTCATAGTAAGTCCATTTCAAGTTAAGCACACACAGAGACACAATAAAACAGTATATCCCTGGGGGGGAGGAGCTCTTTAAAATAATTTTACCATTACTGGTCAACTTGAACCAACCTCTTCTAGGCAATTTATATGATTTTTCTTCTCATTTCATGTTCCCAATGCTGTCCATTTTTCTTCAAGCCAGTTGTCTCCCCCCACATACACTCCCCAGTGTTCACACTTCCGCCTGTGAATTCCCCACTTGAAGTCAAAGTCCTCTGTGAAATAAACATTTCCACAGCAACCCCCGTGATGTCACAAACAGCAGCTCATGATTTCAGAGGGGAAATAAAGCCCGAGGAAAAATAGGACTTAAGAAGAAAGCCTCTTGTTTCCTGGCAAATAGCATCACTCCTGCAAGAAACTCCAAAAACATATTTGCTCTCAGGCTAACTACCTGTTTTCTTTTTCTGAAATGGACTTATTTTTCAGACATGTCAAGTGATCTTTAGAAAAATAGGTCACCCCTTCTTTTTTTGTGAAGAATGATGCTTCAAACCAAAGATTCCCAACCACATTTCTGGGCACATGAGGTTTTTAAAGGGGGGGGGGGGTTCTCTTTAAAACCGACATTAGAAACTGAAAACAGTAGAAATGAAATACAAGGTGCTAACTTCAAATTCCAAGAATGCTGACTGGCCTGACTTCACAAATACAGTAGTTTTTGTTTTGTTTGTAAGTATTAGACCCACACAAATTCTATTCAGTTACCAGTCAGCGCTGACCTCACCAATATTAAGCGAAGGGACTTCTCTGCCTTCTTCTTTCCCATTGTTTCCTGACTCCAGAGGGAGAACTAGGGGACACATTCCTCCTCCAGCCGCAATTCCATTCCCTGATTCTGGCCTGTAAGCCTTCCAACAGAAAGAAGCTGAAAAATGCAAATGGCGGCCCCAGTCTGGGCTCCTTGGGCTGCAGGCCAAAGTCAAGTTCATCGACAGTCTTTGGAGTGCTCGTGGTGAAGTGGTTCTGTGTAGGGCTGCTAACTGAAAAATCAGCATTTCGAAACCACCAGCCGCCACGCCACGGGAGAAAAATGGAGACTTTCTTCTCCCGTCAAGGGTTCAGTTCTGGAACCTCACAGGGAGAGTTGCACCCTGTCCTCTGGGGTCAATAGGGGTCAGGATTGACTAGAGGGCAGTGAGTTTGTGAAGGAGGATCTGAAGCATCCTATAGCTGACTACAATTTATCAAGTGTTATTATATCAAGTATATTATTTCAAGGTCACTCAGCCACAAAGTGGCTCAGAATTGAGCCCAAACTTTGTGCTTCTCCTCAGTCCTCCGAAGTCACTGCATCAGAGCCAACTGGATAGCCATTGTTGGGCAGACTCCATCCACCTCCCTAGCTCTCCACCTCCCTCACCACTCAATGTCAGATTAGCCAAGAAGCAAAAGTAAACATGGGTTTAGTTATCAAACAGTATGGAACCCTTTCACCTTTTGTCTCCCTATCCAAGAGTCTACTTCTGAATCAGAAGTCTCTTCCAAACCCCATAGCAAGTTTCGTACCAAACAATGGTGGTATTCAAAGTCCCCATCCCTGATCGGCAAGGGAAGCACGGGCTTCTTTGTGCTTCCTTACTAATCTCTGATGAACAGTGTCATCCATTTTCCACATCTTTGTGTTTGGGGCTTTCTGTTTATTAACATTTTATTCCTGCTTCCCCTTTCCTCCCTTTCCCTCTTTCATGGCGGCTTTGATATGATAGTACATCTTTGCATCCCGTGTGCAATCACATGAAAGTGTTCACTATAGATTCAGAAGGAAGCATAAAGAAGCCCACGCTTTCCTTGCTGGTTGGGTCCCCTGCCCCAGCCACTTCTATTGTTGCTGGGTGCCAAGGAGTTGATGGAGCCCCTAGCAATCCCAGGTGGCCGAGTGGAGCTGTCCCATAGGGCTTTCATGGCTGCCATCTTGATTAGAGAAGGTCACCAGGCCTTGCTCCCAAAAAGCCACTGAATGGGCTTGACACGCCCACTTTTCCATTAGCAGCTGAGCATTTCACTCTTGGGCCACCAGGGCTCCCAGGGCCCACCATCACCCTCTTCTTTTATGATGACACCACCCCTCAAAATGCAATCAGTGGTTCCAAGCCACTAACCCAAACCAAACCCGTGGCCATGTAGTCCATGCTGCTAGGCATGGTAGAGCAGACTGTCAGGTTTTCTCCCACAGAGCCGCAGATGGGTTTGAACCGTCAGCCTTTGGAGGAACAGCCCAGCCCTCAACCATTGCCTCACTAGGACTCTTTTCTTTCTACCTTTCCAGCACACTCACTAACTGCTCCCAAAGTATTGGCAAAACCCATTGGAGAAGGGTGGTAAGTTGATCATTGACAGGCAGGACTTTCTACTCCCATAGAATCACAGACTCCAAAATTCACAGAGAGGGCAGCTCCATCCTGTCCCCTCAGGTCCCCGTGAGTCGGCACCGGCTCCTGGGCAGCGAGGAGGGAGCCTGTTCAGTAGTGCATCTCTCCTTCACAAGGGGCCTTGTAGGATGGACGGCTAGGATTGTTTGTTTGTTTTACAGAGGAGGAAACAGGCTCAGGGGAAGACCCCTGGCTCTCCCAAAGACTTGTGGTTGGTAAGCTGTCTGTGAAAACCCTTCCCATCACAGCGTGGATTCACAGGAGAAGTCTACGTGTGATGGGGGCATCAGGGAGAGGGAAAAGGAGGGAGGGAGGGAGGGCAGTAGGGAGCCATTTGTATAAATGGAGGCTGGCATCAGCACCAATTGAATCCCCCAAATGCCCCGCTCCTCCTTTTTCAAACAGGGAGACCTCCCAAACTGCCAACTGGGGAGCTTCAAGGCAAAGGTTTCCCGTTTCCCTCCATGCCCCCTTGCCCCTCTTCCCTGGAAGAGAGGGCTCCCATAGCCCTCAAGAATCCAGCCTTTCTCACCTGGCACTGCGGCAACAACATGGAGGTTTGCTTGCAAGTTCCCAACAACATCAAAACAAGCCACCATCACCACCACCCCCGCCCTCACCCCCTTGGGGCCCAGAACAGATGGAGACGGCCCCTTGGGAGGCCCAGGGAGCAGCAAGCTCATTGAGAAAAGATCACCTAGCCACCTTGCCTACCCCCTTGCTGTGCAATATTTAGAAGCCTGAAGAAGCAAATCCGAAGCAGAAAGCTCTTTAGATTTCTGAATCCGTGGGCAACTGGGGCTCTCAAGGATCCCAACTTTCTCTGGTACAAATTCCTCTCGGCTGTGGCAAGCCAGGAGCCAAGCTGTCACACTGAAAATAGGTGATTTGTAGAATCGCTGCCCCGCCCCTGGCAAGAAAATCCATCTTTATTCATAACCGCTTTCCCCCTAAGAAATAAGTTTTGCATTCATTTCATATGGGAGATTGGTTCCGAGTCCAGATGAGACAGGGGGTGTTTTCCTTGTTTATAAATGAGGTGCATTAACAGGCTCAGACCACTAGGGTGTCGTTCCGTGAGTGGTTGATTCGCTCTGCAGATGCGAGAGACCAAATTGTTGTGGATGTGGATATAAACGATCGTTTGGACTAGAACTGCAGATGGGAAGCAGATGTAATGTTCAAAGGAAGTAGATTTCACTCAGCCTCCTTCCTTTATGAAAATAAAGTCGGCTAATTTGTCTTGTTTCTTTCTTTTCTCGTGTCCTCTGAATGCGCAGGTATGGTACACACAGTGTTAAACCTGCCTTCAGGGAGTTTCATGTCTCTGGGAGGGTCGGCTGGCCAGTTTTGGTCTCATGTGACTGCTGTGTCTCTTTGTAAAGAAATAAATAAAATCACTTACATTGTTTCATCCACTGCCCTGAGCTAAGACTAGAAGTGGGGGAGTGCATGGACAAAAATGACGAGTTCGAAGGAACGCAATAGACGAAAGAGGGGCGTGTCCGCGAAAAGAGGGCAGAGAAGAAGTGGCAGGAGTTGGGATTTCTAAAAAGAAACTATGGCAGGAAAAAATTTTTAAATGATGGCAGCAATCGGAACAGCAAGCACGTGTCGGATACTAATCATGCGGGAGGTAGGAAATTAAACCCACCACATTTCTTCATCTTTGGAGGCAAGGAGTGGTGTGCAGATGGTTTAAGTGAGGAGTGATGCTAGCTCGGAAGGAGTACCTGGATGGGGTAAGCCGTCCAAACACTCCGCTGCAAACCAAAAGGTTGGAAGTTCAAATCAGTCCAGATGCTCGTTGGAAGAAAGGCCTGGTGGTCTACTTCAGAGCGCAAGCGTGCGCACGCGCACGCGAGCACACTCAACACAGCAACCATTGAAAAGTGTACTGAGTGCACTTCTACTGTGACACTTGTATGGGCCGCCGTGAAGTCCGATTGCAAGAGTCTGCCAGTGGTGAACTGTTCCGCACTAACAAACAGGGCTGGCAGAGGAGAAGGGCAGGAAGCTCAATGCCACTTACACACCACTGGCAACGGCAACGGGAGGTCGCCCTGGGCATAAGTGTCCTCCAGCTGTGCCTGGGGACTCCGGGAGATCATGATCCTCTAACTCCTCAACTGCGGGCTGCTTTGGGGGTTGTTTGGTAGCAGGCAGAATCTGGGGCAAGCCCAGGCAGAGGGGGTTCTGGCAGCCAGAGAAAAGCCACAGGCAGCACCTTGCAGACTTGGCTGTTAGAATTCGAGGCCAGGGACGAGAAAATGGTTAGGGTTATTGGGGACCAGGGTGGGGCGCCCACAGCATCTGCTCCACAAGCATTAACTCATTTAATTTTACGAAAACCTTATGCAGTGGGAACTATTACATTTTCCATTTCCCCAAGAGCACACAGTCCAGAGAGTGAGCGGTGGCATCTGCTGTTTGTACCCAGCCAGAGCAGTTCCCTCTGCTGGTAACAGGCCTGGTTCCTTTCCAGAAGCAGCCCCTCCTCTTCTCAGTGATCTGGCCTACCTGGTGGCCTCCAGGGAGGCCCAGGTGACCCCAGCTGACCAAATAAAGTCTCTTCCTTGGATTTGCACTGGTGCCATGAGGAAAGGGGTGAGGGTGGGGGGGTCATCTCTTTCTGCAGAGTGTGCAAAGTTGGGGGAATAGAAGGCTGGAGCTCTTCCAGCCCCTCTTACTCCCAAGATAATAAACCCAGCTCATTGAGAACGAAGCCAGTCCAGGCCAAAGGGAGCCTGGGATGAAGGGCCAAAGACTGCTGACTTACATCTTTTGAGCAACTGGATCCAACCCAACCTGGACTTTCTAGATGCATAAGCCAATAAATTCTTCTTTGTTTATAAGCCAGTTTAAACCTGATTCATAGAAGTTAAACTACTTGGCCAAGACCTCCCATGGAGGCAATATTTAAACCCAAGTCGGCCCGCTTCCATCCAACATTAGGGACCCCTGCTCTTCCACAGCAGGCTCTTAGGCTTAGAACCACACCACCCTTCTCCTGGCCTGTCCTCACTCAGAGCTGCTCCAGAATCAGCTGCAGATGGAAGGAACGATACCCTCTCCATACTCATCAACAGACTGAAGATCAGCTGGTTAGGCAAAAATGGAGGATAAAGCCAGTGGGTCACAAATGGAAGATGATGACCTCATTCCATAATCATGGCCCCAACCCCATCGAGACAACACATGACCTTAACCATCACAAGCTGTGTGACTCTTGCCTCACACCTCTGGGTTCATTATCTAGACAGTAATGTGCAAAGCAGTCTGGTGTCATATTGCAGACAGGCATATTATCATAGATGGGAAATGTTTGGATAATGAGATGGCCTGTAGGTGAGGAATAGGTGTAGGAGGAATAGGTGAGGAATAGGGTACCTTCGGTACCTTCTCCCTTTGAATCTTATGTCCCATCCAAAGGTGGCCATGTCTTAATAATAATGCCTCACCGGGAGTGGCGGTGGTAGAAAGTTGGGATATTAACTTGAATTAAGATGTTCATCTCTAGCCTCCCCCTCCACACTCCCCTTAGAAGCCAATCAGAAGATAGGTATTGACAATCCCTGTATTCAGTAGCATTCCTGTTTGCAAATGACAAAAACCCAACTGCACTGGTTGAAGCTAAAGAAGGAGCCCCATTAACTCAACTACCTAGAGGGACCAAGGGCAGAGCTGGCTTCCATCACAATTAGATCTATCCAGGACTCCAACTGTGTCAACAACCGTTTCTTGACTTTCCTGGCCTTTGGGCCACTGGTACCTCTTGATGACCTCTTCTTTTGCCAGTGGTCCTCATAAAAGGGGAGTAGATAGATGCGTCGCTCTTAGCAAGAAGCCCAGCATGTTGAAGCACTGTCCCTGATCGGGCCATGTGCTCATCTTGACACTTACTATGAAACAACCACTGGGATACGATGCTCTGAGGGGTCAGACTTGAACCACATGTCAGTTCCTGGCTTAGAAGTGAGGTGACCACCACCAAACCACAGCAACGGAGCCAGGGAGAGATGCATGCGGCTGCACCCCAGGGGAAAACTGGGACAGAGTTTGCTAATCTTCTATTTCCAGAAGCACAATGATTGGATGCCAAGCAGGCAACGATGACAGTTGTCTCCCAAACCCCTACTATGTACTTCACACTCGCAGGCATCACTTTGGACCCAAGACTCTGCTTCTTGTCTTTAAGGAGCTCCAACTTTGTGCAGAGGAAAGTCCCACTACATGTAGAACGGCACAAGACAGTACGTCAGAATAAATAACATTAGCTGGTGTGTGTAGTCACAGGTTCTTATGTGCAGAAAACAAAATTAACTTCAGGCATTTTAACCTGGACATTTTTTGGATAACTCTCAGAATTCCATGCAAGCTAAGAATTGAAAGCTGGATGCGATGAATCCAGGAATAAAGCAGCCAGAGGTGAAAAAATAAGTGGCAACAGAGTGTAGACACCGGAAACGCTAACGCCCACGTCCCAGAAAGCTTTGACGCCTTGCTTGCAAGTCTGTTTGACCTCCTTGCACCTAAGCAGCACCATGCACGCACTCATCTCTTCCTGTAAGTCTGGGCCAGCTGTATGTGCTTGGTGGTACCTGGGTCACATGCGTGACGTTCGTTAGCTGCTAAGGGATCTGGGAAAGGTAGTTTTTAGCTTTCTTGGCTGTCCATACTAGAAAGGGAAATGGGAGAGCTTTGCAATGGATGCTGAGTGAGTTCATCAGCAAAGTCTGGCACGAGAACTTTCCAGGTCTAGTGGAGCCATGGCTATATGTTGGGCTGCAATCCACAAGGTCAGTGATTTCAAACCACCAGGGAAGAAAGCCGAAACCTTCTACTCCCATAAAGCGTTACCCTCTCAGAACTCACAGGGGCAGCCCTACCTTTTGTGATAGGGTCTCTACCAGCTGGCCAGGACTTTTTCAGAGGGCCCTCTCAGAACCCCCAAGGACCCATTGTGATGGGTTCTATTCTCAATGCTCTCCAGTCTCCCCAACTGCTCTCTTGTGGCAACCCACACCTCCAGTCACAGACACACTGCCCTCTCCTCGGAAACCCTCTGTTGACCTGGCTTTGTTCTATCTAGCCAGGATGCCCTCCCTACCCTTCTTGACCTTTGTCAGATGAAGCCTGGATGATACGGCCTGGAGCAAGGCCTTAGTCACTGGCCCAGAAGAGCATTCCTTGCTCCTCAGATCCATCTCAGGCCAACACATCTGACTCACCTCCCTTTCCCCCATCTCGCACCCAATGGACTCGATACAAGTTGAATGAACAAGAACAAATAGACTTAAGGGAGAAGAAAAGAGAGAAAAGAAGGAAGAAAAAAAAACCAAACCAGGCAATGCCCCCCTACCCCCGCACAGAAAGCAGTAATAAAGAAAATGTGTTCTACTACCACCTTGAGACCTCAATTAATGTGCTTTTCTCCTTGTGACTCCTTGCTTCCAAACAAACAGAACCTGACAGCCCGAATTAAATCATTTATCTTTCGAGTTCTCTGCCTTGGCTCCAGCATGGGTGAAAAACACACAACAACAACAGCAACAACTGATATTTCACAAGAAACTGGCAGGAACAGAAGTGACTGCTCAGCTCTTTATCTGCTTGGACCATTCACACCTACAGAGTCCAAGAGAGAGCCTTCGTTTGCAGGCTCTCATATACCCCCACAAATAGCGTCTGTGTGACACCCACGTACACGCGCGTGGGCCCATGCACACACACCAGTGGCGTCATCCCGACACAGCCGCTGCCATGAATTACACCGTGCAAACAACCTTGGCGGTAAAGGACACCGGCCGAGATGGAGAAAACGTCTGCTTCAATGCGATGTTCCAGTGCCGTCTGCTACATTTTAATGCCATTGGATGTAGAGTGACCTCTGAGTTTCCAACCCTGGGCCTGCGAGGAAACAAAATCGAGTTTCCACCCTGCCCCCCCCTCCTCCCCATCTCCAATGTAATACCTAGATGAGGTTTCCAAGGGTTCTGCTTTCTCTGCCAAGCAACGCTTGTTTGCATTCCATCATCCTATCTAAACAGCCACAGGCCAGGATCATTTACCTTTAAATCAGGGCCACCCCACGGCACTGAAGCATAGCAGAAAGGGCCCTGGCTAGAAAGCCTGGAGTGTTGATTTTTCTTGAAATAACAACAACAACAAAAATCTCCTATTTACCGTCGACTGTTTGGAAAGGGATGACATGGATATCGACTCTTCCATGGATAATCCTCACATCAGGCCTATGGGCTTGTCTGTGAGCTGCTGAGAGACGTGTGGGCTGACACTCCCACCTGCTTTCACCGTTGAGGGCAGCGGGGTCGGGTGACAAGAAAGCAAAGCCAGAGCGATGCCGTTGATTCTACGCGTTCAGATGGCGCTGCCCATACTGGCCTACCCCTCCACTGGGGGCCTGGCTTGGAGTCTAACACTCTGCTCTTCTACAGAACTCTCTGGCCAGACTGATGTCTCTGATGCTTCGCCATGTTACAAGTGGTGAAGCTTCAGACTCCAGGTGCTGAATTTACTGGGCCGCCTGGACCCACGCCTTGGGCACTGGACACTCCATGGCAGGGGTTCTCAACCTTCCTAATGTCATGACCCTTTAATACAGTTCCTCATGTTGTGGTGACACCCCCTCCCCCACCATAAAATTATTTTCCTACATCATAACTATAATTTTGCTACTGTTATGGATCGGGCCACCTCTGTGAAAGGATCATTTGACCTCCAAAGGGGTCGGGACCCACAGTTTGAGAACTGCTGCTCTTGGACAAGCCATGTGACCATGCTGGGCTCTCCATTCCCCCTGTGCATCACAGTGAACGTTGTACCTCGGGGAAAGAGCTATGGAAAAGGTGGGGCTTTGGGGGAGGGGCTTGGTGCAATGCTTAGCAAGTCAGGCAAGCATCGGCACATGCAGATGGTGGTTACCTGGCTCCAGTGTCTCCCCTAGCAAAGCACGTCTCTGGTGACAAAGTGCAGGGCCTGGCTGCCTCCTCCCCCACTGCCTTACCACACAGTTTCTTGTATTGTTTTTTAGGATCAAGCGCCTGTTCTTGGCTGTATTTTTCCATTACCCAAATGCATGTGCAATTGAAGGGGACGAAGGGAGGGAGGGGAGGAAGAGAAAGGCCAGGAGTTAGAAGGGGTGGGAGACAAACAGGGAAGATAGGGAGGAAAGAGAGAAGACAAGAAAAGCCAATCAACCACCCACAGGTCAGCTGATGGTTTTAGTCTGTCTACTTCTCCGCCTCTGTAGTCACAGGCCTTCAATAACAGAAGGGTCTGGTCCTTGCGATCCTGTACGCTCCTGTGCTCGCCTCAGTCCATCCTAAGCACAACTGCAAGTTTTTTATTAGGCTCTTCCAGCCCGTGGCCATTCAGTCGGTCCTGACTTGCAGAGTCCTTCTGTGTGTGAACACTGGAACGGCTACCCCCCTCAGGGTTTTCCCAAGGCCCATTGCCGGGCCTTTCTTCTGAGGCACCTCTGGTTGCACCTGAACCTCCAGCCTCTGGCTTAGGAGCTGAGCGCATGAACTGTTTGTACTAACCACAGACTCCCCCACTGGGTGCCGGGCACTCCGGGCAGGGAGCTGACTCAACTCTGACAGTGATGCTTGGCCATCGAGTCTCCCAACATCCACCTGTGACCCAGGAGGAAAATGAGGTACTCAGGAGGTTGGCAGAATAAGTGGAGAGACCATGGCCTGCTGGGAGATTCGGTTCTGTTCCCCTGCCACATTAAGCACCCCGTACCTCCTCTAGACAGTGGGCTCGCTGCTCTCTGCGCTGAGCCCCGGTGGCGTAATGGGCTATGCGTTGTGACACTAACCTCAAGGTCAGCTGTTTAAAACCAACAGCTGCTCCCCAGGAAAAAGACAAGGCTTTTCACTCCCCCCTAAAAAGTCATCATCTCAGAAACCCACCGGGGCAGTTCTATGCTGTCCTTAGAGGGTCATTCTGAGTTGGAATCCTCTCCAGGGCACAGAGTAAGCGAGCGAGATGTTCTTTGTTTGAAAGACATGAGTCCTTTCTGTTGTGAAGTTTGCTTTTCCGTGGGTTGAGGCAGGGAATGAATTGTTGCTAGGCCCTATCAAGTCCTGCTCATAGGCTCCCACTCATATCACTCGATAGACAACAGAAGGAAACACTACCGGATCCTGCGCTTTTCTCGCCATGGCTATAGTTCCCCCACAGCAGCAGCCACTGAGCCAAGCCATCTCATCAAGGGTCTTCCTCCTGTTTGCTCACTCCCTACTTTACTGAGCATGATGTCCTGCTTCAGGAACTGGTGCATCCTGATAACATGTTCAAAGTCCACCAGGCAGTCCTGCCAGCCTCACATCTAAAGAGCATTCTGGCTGTATTTCTGCCAGCCTAGATTTGTTGCTTCTTCTGGCAGTTGGGACATGTTCAATAGTCACTGCTCTAATCCAAAGGCCTCGGTTCTTCTTTGGTCTTCCCTATCCATTGCCCAGCTTCTGTCTGCATATGGCAAACAAAATGACCGTGGGCTGACGTCTGCCAAGTGGCATCTTGACTTTGGCTAACACTCTAAAGAGACCCTGTGCAGCAGATGTGCCCAAGGCTAGACCTTTGAATTCTTGACTGCTGCTTCCACGGATGTGGACTGTAGGTCCCAGGGAAATGAAATCCTTGACAACGTCAGCATTTTTCCCACGGATCATGAGGCTGCTTGTGGATCCATGCGTGAAGATTTCTATTTTCTTTACGTTGACATGTGATCCCTGCTTGAAGGCTCTGGTCTTTGCTCTTTATCAGTGAGAATGTCAAGTTCTCTTGACTTTCACCTGGCAAGAATAAGTCCTCTGCCTCTAAACTCAAAACCTCACCGCCATCAAGTGGATTCTAACTCATAAGGAGCCTAAGGAAAAGAATAGTGGACTCTTGGTGGACTGCCAAGACAAACTATTTACGGAAGTAGAAAGACTTATCCTCCCCCCTGGGAGAATCTGGTGGTTTCAAAAAATCCCCGCTCTTAATTAGTCGGGGCTCTTAATTAGTCTTCCTCCAATCCTGATACTCTGTTCTTCTTCAGCTTCTCAGACTATGCCCACTCTTAGCTTACTTTTGCTAGGAAATTATGCAAAAATACGCAAATTATATCAAACTGACATGATGCTAAAATGGAGGATGATCACATCAAATCACAAAAATGAAAGCTGATCACACCCTTATGAAACTGTCACATTGCCTCATTCCATAGCTGCCAAATCACTTCCTTATAGAAGTGCCAAGCAACGGAGAATCATGATCCATCCAATTTGACATGTAACCTTAACCACCAAAGCCAACATTACCCAAATCTTGCACCTTGGCATTCATTACTGTGGGATGTACATCCTTAATGACAAAGATAGTCAGGTTTTCACTATGGTCATAAATGTGAAAGGCTGGCTAACAAGTTAGTCAATAAGTATGGAGTAGGTACCTTTATTAACTCAACATGATGACTGAATACATACGGTGACAGGATAAAACCATGATGCACACCCTTCTTGCTTTTTTTTTTTTTTGGTTTTTGGGCATCATTGTCCTCTGGTGGTGGGAGTAGGAGGCCCAGCCTTTGCTCCTGTGGGGCTGGAATTGAACCTCCATCCCAGTGGGCACAAGTGCCACGCACAATCACTATGCCACCGGGCTCAGCCCTCCTTTCTTGCTTTTAAATCACTCATTCTCCCCTTGTTCCGTTGGGAGAACTGCCTCCAGGTCCATGCAGAAGCTCCACAGAAGCATATTAAGTGTTCTGGAATCCCCCTTTTTCAAAATGTGATGTGTAGTTCGTGATGATCGCTGCAGCCAAATGCCTTTCATAGTCAGTAAAACATAGGTAATTCTGGTATTCTCTGTTTTCAGCGAAGATCCACATGACATCAACAATATACTCCTCTTTCTGCATCCTCTTCTAAATCCAGCTTGAGATGCTGGCAGCTCCTCACCAATGTACTACAGGAACCATTGTTTCATTATCTTCAACATAATATTTCTTGCATGTGAAAGTAATGATATTTTTTTAATAATTTCCATATTCTGTTGAATCACCTTTCACTGGAATGAACATAAATGTGTATCTCTTCCAGTCAGTTGGCCAAGTATCTGTCTTACCAATTTCTTGGCATAGACAAATGAGTGCTTCCAGCATCACATCAGCTTGTTAAAACATTTTGATTTGTGTCCTGTCACTTCCTGGAACCTTATTTTCTACTAATGCTTTCAGTGTAGCTTGGACTTGTTCCATCAATATCATTGGTTCTTGATCTTGTGGTTCATCCTGAAATGGTTGAATGTCGACCAATTCTTTTTAGTACAGTGACTCTGTGTACTCCATCTTCATTCGATGCTTCCTTCACCTTCTAACATTTCATCCATAGAATTCTTCAATAGTGTATCTTGGTGTCTGAAATTTTTTTCTTCAGTTCCCTCAGCTTGAGAACTGTCAAGAGTGTCCTTTCCTTCTCGTTTTCAAGTTCCAGGTATTTGCAATTTCATTACCCAAAATGCCTCGTTCGTGTCATCGTTTCTCCCTCTCTTCAGCTCCTCTACCTTCAAGAGCAAGTTTCAGAATCTCTTCTGACAGCCATCTTGGTCTCTTCTTCCTTTCCAGTCTTTTACCTGATCTTTCCAATTGAGTTATTTTGGGCATCTGCTTTGGCACCTCCTCATCTCAGTTGCATGAGAATCATAATAGAAACTACCTCTTAGTCTGGTGGCAACAACTAACATTAGCTAGTAGTTGCTATTGTTTGTAGCCAGTGAGTCAATACTAACTCATGGAATGTTGATACGTGTCATAAGGAAGCACGGCCCCATCGCATGCCTTCTTTACATGGGCAGGTGTGCTTGACTCCATGAAGGTGGCTCTTTCCCAATCTTGAGGGCTCATCTTTTGGCACGCTATTGGACAATGGTTTGTTGTGGCCCATAGGGTTTTAATTGCCTAATTTGGAGGAGGAAGCTCTTTGTGATGTTCCACTCAACAATGACATTCTGTTGGAGGGCATTGACTACAATGCTCACAATGTAACAACTTGCCTCCTTTCCTTCCTGTGTTGTTGTTGTTTGTTTGTTTGTTTCTGTTTCCCTCCCCACCCCACCCCCACCGCACCCCACCATCCTTTCTCAACACTTCTGAACTTCACCCCATGTCATGGGGTAAATGCTCCCCCTTGATCTCAAATGGCTCATTATTCTAAGGTGTGCAGACCCCTCTGGGGCTACTGTTCCCCTTCTAGACCAATCTGTTGTTTGCCTGAAAAATGAGTCATGGGAATGAGTGGATTTCCAGACCTGGAGGGTGAGTGAGAGGAAAATGTAGAACAAAACTCAAACCATGGGCTGTATTTTGAAAGTGCTCTCCTCAGACTTTCTTAGTGTCACAGTCTGGACATTCTACCCAAATCTGCCCTCCAATGGCATGGCTGTTTGAATCGCAGCTCCATGCACAGCCCCATATAACTGAGTGTTGCCCGCAGGTTTGAAGGCACCACCTGCAGATAACCCTTTATGCAGGGAAGGACAGAAGCCTTTTCCCTCACCCCCCTGACTCAGCAAAGGACCTGCAGGTGGTCAGGTCTCCCTGGACTTGCTCACGCATGCCCAGCTGTCGCTTGGCAGAGCTGGCCTACCATAAATGTCCAGGGAGTGCAAAGAAGAACCATTATGACCAGGGTTTGTGTTCTAGAGCAGAGTGATTGAGTCATTATGACAGAGGTCCCTCGGCTGCCTCAGAGGCAGAGCTGAGACTGGTGCCAAGCCTGTGCTCAGACCCACTCGGCCAATCTGCTTGCAAGGGGTGTTCATTCCCTGTGTATCCACAATGGTCAAAATCCATGGCAGGGGGTGGGAGTCGGGGGTGACCGTCGCATGTGTCAACAGCCTATAGATTTTCATTTTGGCTCTAGTGGGTGAGGGGTGGGTGGGGGTGGGTGGGTCCTTGGGTGACCCAAACGCTTGCTCAGAGAATGATGGAAAATGACAACTCCGATATCAGTGGTTCAAATCCACCCAAAGGCATCTTGGAATTTCTGGAAACCTCACTCTGCAACAAGTGCTGGGTCATCCCATGTGAGGATTGATGAGACGCCAACTGCTTTGGGCAGCTCCAACCAGAAACAAAGATGGTGGCAGAGGGGCTGCAGGGCACGCCCCACCCGCACCCCCACCCCCACTTCCATCCCCAGTCCCCTAGGTGGTCCCTGTTCTCTCTTCTCCGGGCAGGAAAACGCTCCCACTCATCCCCCGCCCCACCAGCGAAGTCCCCTGGGCACCTGAGCAAGTGCAGGGCACTGCCAGCTCTCAGACGCCCTGGTGTTTTTAACTTGTTCCCTATTTCCCCTGGGGGGGCCGCGTCGTGCCCGGGGCCTAATGATTTCCTGCGAAAGCCCTCTGGCCCTGTGTTTTCCTGCATCCTCAGGTCTTCAGAGGGAGAACTCTCGGAGCCAGACGGGCTCCACGCCGCTGCGCTCCCTTCTCAGACCACACCAAGCCGGCCTTTGCTTCCTCCTGAATTTGAGAGCCTTGCAGACAGAGATGCTTTTAGCTTTTAACATTTTTAATAATTTATCATTTATCTTGAGAGACGTATACTTACTTATTTTGGTACGCGTATCCCTCTGCCTCTCTGCGTTCCAATTTGCACCTCACCTGACGTCGGATCCGTTTCAGCCTCTGGGTGCTTCGAGGGCGAGGTTCCTTCTTGTTAACACTTTTTAAAATCGCCCTGAGGAGCATCTGTGATTCCTTGGCTGAAAGATGCGGCTGTGGCGGCGACCACGGGTCCTCTCCACCACTCGCGGTCTCCCGTGCACAGGCAGACGCGTCCACCGCCTCACGCAGGCCCTGTTGAATTTCCCTGAGTTGGCTCTTTGTACATAAACCCCAAACGGGTTTGCCCTTCGGCTGGCGATGAACCACTTTCCTCCTACTTTGAAAAACAACCCCCGATTTTCTGTCGCTCTTTTTAAAAATTCCATCGTTCAGAATTTCCTCGGGGACTTTACCCTTTATTAGGGAGCCAAAACCAATTTGGGCGTAATCGCGGACACGAGAAACATCTCATGAATCTTGCGTGTCCTCTCAGCTCCCGGGTGACTGGACCTCCTGGCCAAGGGAGGCGTGGTTTGGGGGGAGGCGAGGCGACCCGCCCCACGGAGCTGTGTGACCTTAAGTAGATCATTTCAGGGCTCTGTGCTTCAGCTCCCAGCGCTGTAAAATGGGGATGGGTGTCCTTTCAGCTCCTCCCAAGAGGTGTGATGAAGTGTGGAAATAAGGGGTGCGCAAAGGGTGGCGTCTGGCAGAGCAAGCCCTCCGTGCTGCTCACTTTGGTTAGCGCTGAGTGCCCACTCCTTGCAAAACTTGAGGGTCCTGAGTCGTAGGTGGCCAAGGCTGTGGGCTGCTGAGTTAGTTTTGCACTGTGGTGACCCTGTGGAAAACGTCCTGCCAGGGGCCAGTTCCGACCCATGACGACCCTAGAGGACAGGGTAGAAGTGTCCCCTGCGGGCTCCTGAGAGGGCAACCCTCTGGGCGCAGACGGCCTCCTCTTTCTTCTAAGGAACATCTGGACCTCGTGCAGAATCACCCTGCCCCCAGGGCTCCTGATGAAACTGCACCACCGGGCGTCATCTTTGTCGTCAGGGGCCATCGAGTGGGTGCTGACCCACAGTGACCCTGCCCACCACAGAGCAAAGGACAGCCCATCACGGCGGTTCTGATGTGGGAGCCCAGGGACGCAGCGTGGTCGGTGTTTTCCAGGCTGTCATCAGGAGCTGAGATCAGTTCTTGTCTCCACGGTGCCAGGGGTGGCTTTGAACGGCTGACCTTGACAGTCAACCACGCAACCGTTGCGCCTCCAGGCCTCCCGACCTCCCGCTCCTGCCTCCCTGCTGGCCTCGAAAGGAACAGCCACGTGTGAAAAAGGTAATCAGCAGGTCTGGTTCTTTGTCCCTGCCATCAAGCAGTCCAAAATCATTGGGACCCATCGTGTCCTGGGGGGGCCTGTGGATGTCCAAGACAGACTCTATGAGAAGAGAAAGCTTTGGCTTTTGCCTGAGGCAGGGCTGGTGGTTTTCAACTAGTGCATTGTGGGGAGCAGCCCAACAGGTAACCGCTACGCCACCAGGATTCTCGGACAATCACCCAGGTCAGCGGTTCTCAACCTGCCTCATGTCGAGACCCTTTCACACAGTTCCTCATGTGGTGGTGCACGCCCCCCCCCCAACCATGAAATCATTTCCATCAAGACTTCATCGCTGTAATGCTGCTACTCTCTTTTTTTTGGGGGGGGGGGGAACATCACTGCCTCTGGTGGTCGTGGGTGCTACCCAGTGCTGCTCCTGAGAGCCGCTGCTGGATTTGAACCGCCAAGCCCTCGGACCACAGTCCCACACACAACCACTTATGCCTCCGGGGCTCAGCCCACTGCTACTCTTATGAATCTGGGCAACCCCTGTGAAAGGGTCCTTGGACCTCCAAAGGGGTCGCAACCCAGAGGTTGAGAACCACTATCCCAGTGTATGGGAACAACCCAACTGTGGAGTCTCAGGACCAAAGGCCCCGGCTGTGTGACCTCAGACCCAGCATCTGCAAAGTGGGTACTTAGCCCTTTGCTGGCCAGATAGCACGCCATCCTGGCCCGCCAATCTCAATCAAGAGCAGACCCTGGTATGCACGCACCGGGGAGTACTGCACACACGTCGCCAAGGAACAGTGACAGAGCTGTGAAGCACCCCATGGCACGCACGGGGGTGGAAGTTCGTGAGTCCCCAAAGGACAGATACTGTATGAGCCCGCTGTCCTCAAGGAAAAACAAGATAAGCGTGGCATACCAAAAGAAATAGGCGTTGATGCTTACCCCCGGTGAGAGGCAAAGGACTGGGAGTCGGTGGGCGGCGGGGGCGGGGGGGGGGTGTGGAGCGCCCAGGGTTAAGAGCGGAGACAGTTGTTAACTTGGGTGAAAGGGACTCGAACATCCTACCAAAGAGAGGGGGAGGACCAAAGCAGAGACAACAGAGAAGCTGTTGCGAGGTTAGCTACCTTGCTTTGTCAGACACAAAAATGATATGAAATGCAAATCCCTGTCTGATGGACAATTTTAAAAAACAGTTAGTTTGTTCTTTTAATTCTCAGTCATGCCTTGCCTGGCTAGCCTAAAATAAATGCCTTGATTTGGTAACAAGCCAAGGCTGTCAGTTGAAGCTAGACAAGTGACCCGGGGATGTGTGGACGCAGGTGGCGGCAGCAGCAGAAATGCCCACTAGGGGGCGAGTGCGTTCATTCATTGGGGGCCTCGCCTGGCTCAGGCACAGACTTGGAAGGACAAAGCTGGGACACACACCGCTGGCAGCTCCTAGGTCAGGCCTGTGTCTGTGTGCACGGCCTCACGGGATCCCGGGCTGCTCCCCGCTGGGAGTCTGCTTTCTTTCCACGTCATGCCTACAAACCCCTAGGCTGGGAATGAAGCTAGCCAGGATCAGAAGTCAAGAGGAAGCATTGGGTGGATCCCAGTCTCTCTCTCTCTCTCTCTCTCTCTCTCTCTCTCTCTCTCTCTCTCTCTCTCTCTCTCTCTCTCTCTCCAGGGGCCCAGGAGAGAGCAGCACTCAGCTACAGCTGCGGGTGGTGGGGTGGTGGTGGTGGTGGTGTGAAGGGAGGTGGGGAAGCAGCAACGCAAGGAGTGCAGACCCTGGAAATGTTGTTCCGATTGGGTGCCAGCTCACGACTGATCTCTGACTCATAGGGAGTCCATGTGATGGGGCCGAATCGGCCCATAGGGTTTCCCAGGCCCTGCTGCCTACAGGAACAGATCACTGCCTCCTTCCCCTTCCCTCGAGCTTTCCGTTAGCAGCTAAGCATTGGCCCACTATGGTCCTCCCAGGATTCCTTTCACTGCGGCCACCTCCCTCTGAGTTCAGCCCATCAAACACTGCTCTGGAGAGGTGCCCGGGCATAAGGCTTCAGTCGTGCAATGCCAGAGAGCCAAAGCTACTGCCAGCTAGTGCGTTTGGACTCGCAGCAGCCCCCCAGGACAGAGTAGAATGACCCCGTGGGTTTCCAAGACTCCAACTCTTTGCGGGGGCAAGCAGCACCCTCCCCGCCCACCCCACCGCCGCCCCCATCTCCCCAGACAGCGGCAGAGGCAGCACCTCTCTCACAGTCAGCAGCTCCAGCTGCTTTGGGGGTGGTATCGGTCCATGCAGTGTGGCATTCCTCATCCTCGCCCAAACAGGGAAGTGTGTGTCCGTCTGCTCAAGGCTCTGAGAAGTCCTGCAGTAAAGGGTTACCTCTGTTGGACTTTGTGTGAGTCCCTCACCTATGTGGGTCAAGCCATGGTATTTCAACGGCCTTCTCTGCGTGTGATCCTTGGACACTGGATGGCAAGGGTGGGGAGGCTTCATGCCATGTATTTTGGCCATGTTGTCAGGCGAGACCAGTCCCTGGAGAAGGACATCGTGCTTGGGAAAGTGGAGGGACAGCCAAAAAAAGCAAGATCCCCGTCAAGATGGATCGACAAGGTGCCTGCACATCAGACTGAAGGACGAGAAAAATCGTGAGAAGGGCGCAAAGACGGACGGGGCTTGCTGCGGGGCAGAACCAATTCAAGGGCACCCAACGAGGACAATGGGCATCAGGACCTTTGCACGGCTGTCACATCTGTGAAGGTTCGCTTGGAGAAAATGCTGGTTTCGAGGACTAGGGTGAGTGATGGAAGTGAAATGGGACTTCAACGACTTGGACGCTGGATTGATCTGGGGGTCTCCAACCCAGAGGACAATAATCCCATGGGAGAGAGATGCAGACGGTCTGAGTGAGGCAGCCAGCTGAGGGACAAAGGAGTGGGTTGTCCCTCCCGTGCCTGCAAAGGATCACGCAATGGGGTTGGAGGGAAATCAGGCATCCTATTACACACCTCTGGGAGAAAAACAGAAGTGAGCATGCTCAGACACAAGCCCCCGAGGCCCGGTAAAACCAATATCTTGGACGCATCCACCTTAGGTATATCCTACAGGTAGACCTGAATTCCGCCCATGGAATTGGCCAATACCTTCAGCCACGCTTCCCTCAGCCAGGCGGCAGGATAAAATAAATGCCGGGAGCGCGTGCGCACACACACACACACACACACACACACACATACACCAGCTCCATCACGCTCCCTTCCTACCTGCTTTCTTGACCCCTTGGTCCCCTGGGGTTCCCCAGTTTGGCACATGTGGGTGTACTTTTCCACATGGTTTTTCATGCCCAGTTTGAACCCAGGCTAGACTTCCACATGGCCTTGGCACACTTTCCAGAAATAGCGCCTCCCCTATTGAGACTAGCAAACCTGGAACGTTCCCTGTGCTTCCTAAAAACTCACTTGCTTCGGCGTGTGTGAAGCAAAGAACAGAGGTATCCCCCGCTCCAGGAAACAAGCAGAACCTGAAGGAACCCTTTTGCCACGGAAAGCCACCTGAGCATGCAGGGTGGCTCCCGGGCGTGGTCCAGAGGACAAAGGTCACCGGGAACAAAACTCAAACTCGGTTTATTAGAAGTTGGGGATGTTGGGGTGTCTGGTGACAGATCTGGAAGGTAACGTGGAATGTGAGTTCACGCATGAAGTGTCCGCCCTCTCTAAGATACTCAAAGGCAATCAGCTGCTGAATGAATGCCTCAGCCAGCAGAGATCCACTACTGAGAGGCATAGTGAGCTCCATGGCTGGCTTTGAGGCCCACGCTTTTCAGTTCAGAAAGAGGCTGGTGGAGAGAGCGAGGAGCTAGCTGCTGCCCCACAGCTGGAGGAGCTGTGGCCCTGACCTTACGCAGACCAGCACAGAGCCCATTGGGCTAAGCTCATGCCTGGAGACATCAGGACATTGAGTTGGGGTGGGGGTAGGGAGCAGTGTACTATGATCAGCAAGACTCTTGATTAGAAACCATCACTGGGAGGGATAAAGACGGGACTCACGGACACATCCGGGGGCAGGTCTACCCTATGCCACAGGATACCTGGGAGTCAGCATGGACTCTGGCAGCAGGCTGGGTTGGGTTGGACTTGACGGCTGCTGGCAAGTGGACGATGGCTTCAGATCCTTCTATGCTTCTCCCATCAGTGACCCAAACCATCACATTTGCCAGCAGGCTCACGCTCAGCTCACCCCAGATGCTCCACAGGGGTTTTCAATGGCCGCTTGGGCAAGGAGAGCACCGGGACTTTCTTCTGATGCAGACGGGAACTACCAGTGCCTTGATCAACTGCTGAGGACTTACTCCCTTGAGCCACCCAATGCCCTCCCATGAACGAGTGCTCTAAGGTCCCTCCCTTGAGTCTAAGCTGGCTCTGATGTCTGGAGACACCCAGGACGGGCAGCAGAAGTTGTGCTCAGGTCCTTCGCAGGCGAGCTCTGAAGAAAGGTTCTGTCAGAGTCGTTTGAGGTGGGGAAAGAGGAGATATTTCCACCACTGTAAAGGACAATTTTTTCCCAATGATTTTATTTTATTACAGCTCTTATAACATTCAATACATAATTTGTATCAGGCATATTTGCACACATGTTGCCATATTCATTTCCAAATATTTTCTACTTGAGCCCATGGTCTAAGCTCCTCTTTCCCCCTCTCCTTTTTTAAAAGTTATAAATCATTTTATTGAGGGCTCATACAATTCCCATCATGATCCATACATACATCGGTTGTATGCAGGCCACATTTGCACACTTGTTGCTATCAGAACTCTCAAAACATCCTCCCTCCACGTAGGCCCCCAGCACCAGCTCCCCATATTTTTATTACTAAGGCTAGCACACCAGGTATCCTCCCCATGTCCCCACCCCCAACATTCGTCTTTAATAGCAGCTTTCATGGATTCAGCCCCTACTAAGTATCAGACCTTGCTTCAGGTCTTTCACCTGCTCAGTAGCCCCAGGCTCCCTCCCTCCCATTTGTCAGGGCTGTAGAGGCAACAAACTACACTTCCTCGCTTGCTTTCACTTCATCGTGACAGCAGATGCTTCTCCTGGGGAGCCAACAGAGCCACATTAATCAGCAAATGATTAATATTTATCAGGCATTTCATGTGCACTTGAGAAATACATACATGATCCTCCTGTGCTTCCTCACTAGCTTGCGTAAGCAGTTCACCCCCGTGGCTTCCTGACTGGTTTGCGCAGGCGAGTCTGCCAGCAGGTCTAGCACAACAGGAGCCTCGATACAGTGCTGGGGGCAGAAAAGGGGAACCCTGCGGATGGGGTCGATGAGTGGATGGGTAAGTAGGTGGTCGATAGGGAGATGGATAGGGGAATGAATAGGTGGAGGAATGGGTGGGTGGATAGCTAGATAGATGGGTGCGTGTGTGAGTGAATGGTTGAGTGGACGGGAGGGGGTGGTGGATGGGTGGCTACACTGATGGATAGATGGGAAATTGAGTGAGTGGCCAGAAGGATGCGTGAGCAGACTCTTGCATGAGTGAGTAAGTGAATGGATGGAAGGATGGTGAGGAATAGATGATTGAATGGGCAGATGACTGTGTAGATGGGGGTTGTCAATGGAGATGAAGGACTGTATATATAGCTAAGTGGTAAGGAGTGCTTAAGACTGGTGTTCATTCAGTCCTGGTTACATTTCTGACTATATGATAATGGGCCAGCGTCTTAGCCTTTCTGAAAAGAAATAGTCTTACTTCTAGAGAGTTGTTGAGCATGGAAGGAAATAATGCCCCCAAATGGTCTCTCAAGGTGTCTGGCATAATGCTGCTTTTGATTCTCAATAGACGCCATCAGTCTAGGACAGTGGTTCTCAATCTTTCTAGTGCCGCAATCCTTTAATACAGTTCCTCATGCTGTGGTGACCTCCCCCCCCACCACCATAAAATTATTTTCGTTGCTACTTCATCACTGTTATGAATCGGGTGATCCCTGTGAAAGAGTCGTTTGACCCCCAAAGGGGTCTCGACCCACTGTTTGAGAACTGCTGGTCTAAGAGGAGGCAAAGGAAGCTAAAGATACTGATGAAGAGGTTTAAGAGCTGAGAGACGAGGCTGAAGAAGATAACATGATTCAAGTTAGTAGAACAGTCAATAAGCCGAGGGGGGAATATATTTAGACTCATCCAGACTACAGGTGCCCAAAGTCTACTCAGGGAGAAATACAATCATACCAGGTCTTTTAACTTCAAATTTGCACTTTATGTGTTAATGCACAGGCTCACAATCAGGACAGTAACGGAAAGTTTTGAGATGAAGACTCTAAAGGCAAGGTTTGGTCTATCATGCTCATTTCCTAACCAGGTAGCATTGGAAGATGGCTGAAGCGATGAGAGAATGGATAGACTTGGCAGGGTTGTCAAGAAAGAAGAAGACTGATGTGGAAAAGGAGTGGGCAACTACGTAAGGGTTCTAAATGAAAAGAAAATTTGCCTAGGCATTAAGTGGGAAGACAGAGTGCAATCGCCACATCAATCCTGGTAGCCAGAGTGGAATCCTCATGGAGAGTTGGAAGAGGAGATAGAACAGGAAGGGCCAGGCATGCAGGTCCCAGATGTAGGGTAAGGAAGTAGAAGACTTCCTGCTAGTTTCAGATATTAATTTGACCAAAAGAACCACGGGGATGGGAATGAAAGAGGGAGGTGATGGCAGTATTTGGCCAGTTTTTAAATAGATAATGGGTTAATAAATAAATAAAAATAAGGTTAAAATAAGAGCTATGTATGTGCCATTTCTCAGCTAAGTTTTTCCAGACATCATCTCCTATAATTTCTCTAACAACATTACCTAGTAGGTATCATTGCTCCCATTTTATGGATGAGAAAACTGACACCCCTAAGTTGTCTAGGACCACACAGTTGAATCCTGAAGCCTCAAACCATAACAGTCGGATGCAAAGCTGCACATCATTTTCTGTGCTGCTGTTCCAAATGAGCAGAGGGCAACAGTGGAGGGACACACATCTGGACTCAGCAGAAATATTTCTTGCAGCATTGGGGGTGAGCCAAATGGAACAGATTGTCCCCCAAAGAGGGGTGTCCTTTCCCCTGGATTTATCAAGCAGAGGTGACTGTGGGAAGGAGCCATCTGCTAGAATCAGAGTCTGGACATTTGTCATGTTTCCTTCTTTGAACACTCTTTCAACACCAGGCAACAGAATTTCAACGGCTGTGCCTATCCTCTCCAAGGCTGTATCTAAAAACTAGATTCCCAGCCTCCCATGCTACTAGACTGGACCATGTGACTCAAGATCCACCAATCAGAGAATATTTTGATTCAAAAGACGATAGCATGGGACACATCCCCCTGCCCCAGAGGTTGGTTTTTTGAGGGTGATTCTGGGCAGAGAGTCTACTTTTGGGCACAGTAGTGGCAAGAGTCTAACTAGGGTGGCTCTTTGGGATTCAAGTTCCTGATAGAGATGCAAACATGCTCAATGGTGATTTCCTCACCCGATGAGGTGACAATGGTTTTACATCCAGTTCCTGGCTTTGGAGCATCATTCTCCAGCACCTTCCCCAAGCTACATAGCCAGCTCTCAAGAATCCCTTCTTGAGCTTATGAGCTGTAACCCACCTCCATGGTTTGACATTCAGAGCATTGACCCAGGGAAGGGGTCCAGGGGATTCTACAGAGTGTGATATTGGAAGCAAAACAAAACACATATTACTTCCTAACAAGAGTGATTACCTTGTCAGCTGTGAAGGTAATAGCAACATACGCTGAATACATTGGGGAAATGACCTTAGAACCCTGAGAACAAACCCTCCTGGGGTCTCCTCACAAGTACCTTAACTGGTTCATGGAGGTAGAGTACCTGGTGGCCAGGACCAGAAAGAAATCCCCCAGAATATAGCAGTTAAAGACACACTGACTGCAGCTCAGATTGTTCCATCCTTCCAGGAGAACACCAATAAGACGCTCAAGTGTTTTAATGAAAAGTGGATTCAGGCGCCAAGTAATCATTTTTGTACATTATTGTATAATGTACATTTTAAGAAGTTTTTGGTCAATTTAAGTCTGTGTACTTTGGGGAAAAAGAAACTTGAGGAGAAATTTTTAAAAAAACAGCATCAAAGGGCTGGACAGTAATACCCACCATGTACTCCAATGCACATGAGCACCTGGTGAGTCCTCAAGACTGTGCCAAGTACTGAGACACAGAGGGGGACAGTGGGCTGGGAAATTGGTGAGATGGCCCATGTCATCTGTTTTTAAATAAATAGAGAATTGTTGGGTGCTATTGCATCACACCTTCTGGGTGTGTCTTAGAACACCGAAATTTGAGTTTTGGTTTCTCCAAATGGCTGTGTTTCCTAACCAGTGAAGCTCATTGTTGTCAGCCCTGACACATGGCAACATCCTGGGTGTCATTTGGGGAAAGTGGAAATCCAGGAGTTTCTCATGAGTTTCTCCTGCCGCTCAGTAGACTTGAGCTTCTAACATCACAGTTAGCAGTCAACCACAGTGATCATTGAATTATGGTGCTGATAAAGAATCTTGACAGTACTGTCAAAAGAACGAATAAATCTGTCTTGAAAGAAGCACCAGTCAGGATGCTCCTTAGAGGCAAGGATGGTGAGACTTTGGCTCACATACTTTGGACATGTTGTCAGGAGGGATTGATCCATTGGCAGTACAGTGGATTCAAACCTAAGAATGATTGTGAGGGACTGGGTCGTGTCTTCTTGGTCGCTATGAGTGACTCAAGAGCACCTAAACCACCACCACCACCACCACCACCACCACCACCGTGGACCTTCCTTAGTTTCCTGGCACAACCATAACAAAGTACCAGTAAGGATGCAAGGATAAACCACAGCAATGTATGTCAGTAAGATTAGGGTGGCTGTCTTTTGGGACTTCAATGGGGTATCTTAGTAGATTTTTGTGATAGTCCAGGTTGACTAAAAAAATAAATTCATAGACACTCATACGTGTATAAGAAAGAGCTTTGTATAAAGAGAAAGTATGTATTAAGAAAACATCCCAGTCCAGATCAAGTCCATAAGTCTGATATTAGCCCATATGTCCAATACCAGTCTAAATTATTCTTCAGACTTACACAACACATTTAATGATGCTGAATGCAGGAAGATCATAGGCCATGGGTGGAAACTCTTGTGGATCCAGTGGCAATGGAAGCATCTCAGCCCTGATATGGGTCCTCTACTTCTAGGGCTCTGACTCTATCAGTGTAGTTCCATGTGGTTTGTCAACAGGAATGTCTCACAGAGAGTGTGCGTGTGTTCTGCCTCCAGTGAGTCTCCAAGTGAAGTCATGAAGCTTCGACCCGATTGACAGGCGAAACTCGACCACTTCACTCTGAATAGTCTCAAGTTGACACCAGATTTGCCAATTTTCTTGGCAAATACAGGATGTCCAAAGGGGCTTATGATGAAGAGGTTGTATGGAAATTGAAACCAACATTGGCTAGAAAAATGACACAAAGACATTGATTTCCACCAAGACAATGTGCCAGGGCGGTTCTATGAGAATTTCATGGGGACACCTTGCCTATCTACCCTACAGTCCTGATCTAGCCCTTCAGCTCTCTCTTTGTTCCTGAAATTTACTGAACATTTCAAAGAAATGTGATTCGAGTCGCTGGAGGATGCTCCAAATGCCTTCTTGATGTTGTATGAATGGAAGAAGGCAGAATTTGGCAGGAAGGGGTATTGTTGTTGTCAGGTGTCATTGAGTCCTTCCCAATGTATAGTGACCCTATGCACACCAGAACACCACACCACCCAATCCTACACCATCTCCATAATTGGTCTTACACTTGAGCCCATTGTTGCGGTCACTGTGTTAATCTATTTTGTTAAGGGTCTGCCTCTTTTTTTGCTGGCCCTCCATCTTACCAAAATTGATGTCCTTCTTTAGGGAGGGACTGGTCTCTTCTGATAAGTTGTCCAAAGTGATGTGAGATGACATCATCTTTGCCTCTAAGGAGCATGCTGGCTGTACTTCATCTAAGACAATCCATTGGCAGTCCTTAGAACTCCCAATGTTCTTGGCCAGCACCATAATTCAAATGCATCAATTCTTTGGGGGAGGGTAAGAGAGATGGAAATAGCCTTCCGAAGTGGACAGACCTACATGGAGGATGTGGGTAGTTTCCCATTTTGGTATTTCTGTTTAACAAAACCTTCTAAGACTTTGCAGTAATATTTTTCTATTTACTCTTGTCTTATCTCATAGTTTTGATGATCAGAAGTCAGGATTCAAGGTATTAGAGGTGCAGGGTTCTTTTGGAGGTAGGAAAAGAAGACCTTTGCTTGTCTTTGAGCCTCTGATAGCCTGAACAGTCTTGGCTTGCTGCTATTATGAAGCTGTTTCCTGTCTGCCTCTCTCTGTCGTCTCTTACTTTATAGGACACATTCAGATTGGATTAGGACCCACCCTTCTCCAGTCTGACCTCATGATTATTGAGAATAGCTTCGAAGAGCCTATTTCCAAACAAGGTCTTGGCTGCAGAAAGCTTCATAATTTGGGGCTTGGGGGTGAAATTCAGTGCATGTTAGGTGACTGAATATGAGTGTGTGTGGTGGTTATAATGCACAATGCACTTATTGCTGCAGGGGGTTGATAGCCAGTGGGGTAAATCTGGGTCCCTGATGACCCACTGTACTGAAAAAAAAAATAACTTCTCTGCAGTGCTACCAGTGAGAGCAGACCTGGGACCAAAGTGACAATGGATCCCATAGAAGATCAGTCCTTCTGTCTGGGAAGGGGAGCCGGGAGAAGCTGGGTGGAGCACTGCTTCCTCTATGAGTTATGTCTTCCAGCATGAGTAGAAGTTGCCTTGGTAAATACCATAACTGGTGAGGGCTACAGGGAGAAGCTTGAATACAGGAGCAAGACTGGAAAGAGCAAGACACGGTCATGAAAACACACATTACTTTCGGGTTGTTGGTCTTGTAAATCTTGATTATTTTCATCAGAGGGAAAAAAACTAAGAAAATTGGGTTTTGCCCTTTGTTGTCAGCCATCAGATGGATTTGCAATCATACCTGTTGTTTAAGATAGAGTGGTGCTGCCCTCAACGTTTCTTTATGGAAAGAATTCTTGGTGGTACAGAGGCTAAAATGTGGGGCTGCTAACCACAAAAGTGCAGTTCAAGCCCTCTAGCTGCTCCACAGGGAAATGATGAGGCTTCCCTGCTCCTGTAAAAGCTTCAAAAAACCCCAGGGCCAATTCTATCTACTCTGTCCATTAGGGCAGCTATGAGTTGGAATCAACTGGATGACAGAGGATTTGGTTTTGAGATTTCAATATTGATGGAAGCAGATCACTGGGTGTTTGCTCCCACCCCCATAGAACTACTGGTGGACTCCGGTCACCAACCCTTGAGCTGGCCGTCAAGGACTTTAGCCATTGTGCCACCAGGGTACCTTCAAGGTTTAAGCTCCATCCAAACGCAGACTTCCTACCACAAAGTTGCTGCTGACTCAGAGTGACTCTACACATCAAAGTAGAACTGCCCCTGTACGTTTCTAAGGCTATAACTCTTTATAGAGCAGACAGCCTCATCTTTCTCCCAAAAAGCAGCCGGTGATTTCGAACCACTGACCTTTTAGTTACCATCCCAATATATAATCCATTACACCACCAGGCCTCCTGGAGTGTTTAGCCCAGAGGGAAAAAAACCAAACTCAACAGGTTTGTGTAAGGAAACTCCCAAACCAAATGTACTGCCATTGAGTTAGGCTGATGACGTCACAGTTATCAAGTCAACGAGGAACTGCTGCATCAAGAGGATTATGTATATTCTCAGAAAATTGATCATGAATTACTAGACTTAAGTTAATGCAAAAGACATCCGGGTGTGAAATTAAGAACGTTGTTGTGGTTGTTAGGTACCTTTGAGAAGGTTTCAACTTATTTAGTTCTGTGTGAACTAGAACTAAACACTGCCCAGTTCTGCACCACCCTCACAATTGTTCTTACATTTAAACCCATTGTTGGAGCCACTGTATCAATCCTTCTTGTCAAGGGGCTTCCTCTCTTTTGCAGCTCCTCTACTTTACTGAGCAGGATGTCCTCTTTAGGATGGGTCCCACCTGCTGACATGTCCAAAGTTTGTAAAACAAAGTCTCACCGTATTTGCCTCTAAGGAGCACTCTGTTTCTTCCAAGACAAATTTGCTTTTCTTTTAGCAGCCCATTTGTGATAGACAGGCTTCTCTAGAGAAACAAAACCAGGACACTTGTGTGTGTATATGTATCACAAAAGAATATAACAGCCATTTAGTCCATGCAGCAGTACAGAGGGCTCAGTTCAACTCACTTGGAACAGTTAATAGAATGGTAGTCTTTCAACTCACGAGGGCTGCAGGGTCCAAGATCAAGGAAACAGACAGCTGAGTCTTTCTCCGGGCAATGAAGGCACTCTGCCCATAGGCAACAAACAGCAGGGTGGGTCATCAACATCAGCAGCTCAGGAGCTTAGCGAAGCAGGTCCAGATGGGATAATGAACTCAAGCAATGCAAGCTGACAGGATCCAACAGACTGGAGCTCTCACAATGTGCACATGAACCGCACGGTAAATCGGGTCTTAAAGGAACCTCAAGCTCTAGTGACATGATCCATGGGTTGGGTGTCCCACAGGTAGTGTAGCTCACAAGTTGAGGCAGAGAACTAGTTAAAACAACTGCGCACTGGTCCAATCACCAGAGAGCAAGAGCGAGAGGGGCGGGGCTTTCTGAGCCATTTATTTCTTTGCACACCCCCCACCCCCAATCGAGCTGTGACCTTATTAATCCCACATGTTCCTGTTGACCAGGTTGGCACAGTAAGCTTACCTAGCACACCATTCAACATTCTGCAAAAGCACTACAGTTCAAATGCATTGATTCTTCTTTTATCCTCCTTAATGTCCAACTTTCACATGCCTATGAGGTGCTTGAAAATACCATGCCTGGCTCAGGCACGACTTTAGTCCTCAAAGTAGCATCTTTGCTTTTTAACACTCTAAAGAGGTCTTGGACAGCAGATTTACCCAATGCAACTTATTTGATCTCTTCACTGCTGCTTCCATGAGCATTGATTGTGCAACCAAGCAAGATGACAATTCTATTAGGATAACAGCACCTGGGACTGTGCTATGGGGCCCTGGACCTGGGTGTGGCGTGCACTCCCACTGCAGCCAGCTGGGAGGAAACAGCTAGGGCCAGCTGCTTGAAAGACCTGACCTAGGGGCTCACACCATTTGGGGGTGAAGTTGGGGGACCGTGCTGGGGAAAGGAATGGCAATACTTCTGAAAATAACTACACAGTTTTTATTAGCTGCAGCCTGACACAGTGATGGTCACCAGTGACTTGGGGGATCTTGTTGGTACTATGTGGATTATGGTGTACAATGAATTCCAAGTCTTCCAGCCTTCTGGAAACTATGATCTGGTTCCCATTGGCTACAGTGGCTATCATCTGTGGAGCCAGGAAATGGCTTCAGTTTCTTATCCTCAGGAAACTGGCTTTACTTACTGGGCTGAGTCACTTGTTCACCAAAATCCACCAGGGAAGTCATGTTGGGACTCCCTCAACATGTTGCCTTTGGCTTTACTCTGACACATAAAGACGTTCCTACAGGCCAGGGTGGAACTGAACCTATGGGTTTCCTGAGGCAGTAACTCTTTACAGAAATGGAAAGCCTTGTCTTTCACTGGCTGGTGGTTTTGAATCGCTGACCTTATCGTTAGCAGCCTGATGCATAATATGTTACACACTGTTTAGGAAAATTCTTTCTCTCTAACATTCCTTTTTGGTCATTAAACAAAATGATGTTTTCTTCGGTTTAACACATAAATTCCATCTCTGACAATGGTGCCTGCCGGAGGTGAACTTGCTGTGATTTGGTCTTCCATTGTTGGTGTGGAGCAGGTGTTTCGGGACCCACAGGTGGGAAGCCACTGCCCTGTGCCTGCTTTGCCTTCCAGAAACTTACAGTCCAGATAGCGGCGGCATCAATCAACATAGTCACGCCACTTTATCCTCCCCCCAGGGAGCCACTGGTGGTTTCGAACAGTCGACCTTGCAATTATCAGCCTAACTCATAATTTACTGTGACATAGAACTGCCTCGGAACCCCAAGGAGGAGGCTGGAGACAAAACCAACAGGACAAAAACCAGTGGCAAGAAACGAGGGGCTAAGTCCCAATGCCCCTGTCTGCAGCCTTTGCTGTTTGACTGCTGTGTGGGGCACTGCCGGCCCCGGCTGTCGGATCAGCACCTTTCCTGCTGCGTATAAGCCCTCTTTGAGATGAGCTTTCAGTCATCCACCACCCGTGTTGTCCACAACCTCTAGTTTCTCCATCGCAGATTTATTGGGTTGGCTCTGGCTCTTAGTGCCCTGTCAGGTCTCAGAAGAGAGAGTTACATGGCCCCTTGCCATTTCCCTGAACAAGGTTTGCTGTGATGCTTCCCATCTCATGGCTGTCCTTGACTTCCCCACCCCCGGCTTTCCCAAGCACGATGACCTTTCCCAGTGGCTGGTCTTTCCTGAAGATGTGTTCCAAGCAAGTGAGTCCAAGTCTCGCCCCCTCGTGGGTTAGGACCACTCTGGCTGTATTTCTTCTAAGCTTGTTTTCTCTCCTCTGACAGACCACTGTATCGGCAATGTTCTCCATCAATGCCCCCTGGTTCAAACACATCTCTTCCTCCTCTGTCTTCCCTTCTGATTACTCAGCACGGGGCACACGTATGGGGCCAATGAAAAGACCATCATGGCTGGGGTCAGACTCACCTTAGTCATCAAAGCGACATCCTCACTTCTGAAAACTTGAAAGGGGTCCTTTTACAGCCATTTTGCCTACGCTGTTTGAAGTTCTAAAGGATATTAAAAAGTCCAAGGTAGAGTTTCCCTCCATCAGAAATGCAGGGTTTCCACGCCCATTCTAGTCCATCAAAAGCTGAATAATATTAGAGCTGTCACCAGGCAGTGAATATATGCCAATGGCAAGAGGAGTCCTAATTGCCGAGGCGGGAAAAGACACAGGGGGGCTAGGCTGGGAAGAGCGGGCGGGGCTGGAGCTCAGTGAAGATACAGCTGGAAGGTAAGTAGAGAGACAGATGATTAAGACCAACCAGAAGGCATGGAGCTGCCGCCCAAAGGTGGGAATAGCATGAGCAGGTAATGCAAGCTCCAGCCGGGGCAGGGGCCATGACTGAGTGAGCCACGGGGGTTAGCAGGAGCTGCGCTGCAGCTGGAGGCTAATTTGGGATCCCCAAGGCTATGGTTCAGTGAACTCTTTTCTCGAAGAACCATTCCTGGGAACACAGGTAGGGAAGTGGGGCAGGGAAAGGAAGGAAAGGAAGCAACATAATCAAGCAACATAATTCCAGGTGGGGAAGCTTCCTGGAAGTCATCCCAATGAAGGTCAAGGAGGCAGAGGCATGTACCCCCACAAACCTACCTCCCCCTGTCTGGCTCCTGGCTGCTCCTTGTCCCATCAACTCAGCAAGTCGTCTAGGGCAGCTACATAATCTGGTGTCAACTTAAGACTATTCAGCGTGAAGGGGTCGAGTTTCGCCTGTCCATCAGTGTGGTAGTTATATACTTCTTTGTCAATTTGAGACGATAAGAGTGAAGGGGTGGAGTCTAGCCCTTCAATCCGATCATAGCCAATGAGTTCCCTCTGTGGCATGTCCTTCTCCTGAGGTTTCTGGGAACTTCTGTATTCCTCCTTGGAGGTGGAAGACACTCTCTCTCTAGGATCACTTTTTGCGAGACACCCCTGTGGAGAACACACGGAGAGAGGCTGATGGAGCCTGAGAAGCTCGTGGAGTCCCTGCCAGTGCTGAGATGTTTTTTTGTGTGTTTGTTTTTGTTTTTTGGGCATCACTGCTCTCTGGTGGTGGGAGTAGGAGGCCCAGCCCCACTGCTGGAATTGAACCTCCATCCCAGTGGGCCGCAGTCCCACCCATAACCACTACGCCACCGGGGCTCAGCCCGAGATGTTTACAGTGCCACGGTATCCACAAGACTTCCCACCCACTGGCCTGTGATCTTCCTGCATTTGGCATCATTGCTGTGTTTTGTAAATCTGAAGAGGACTTTGAAGATTGATATTGGGTATATGGGCTAATATTGGACTTATGGACTTGACCTGGACTGGCTTGGATGTTTTCTTAATAGACAATTGCTTTTTGGTAAAAAATTCTCTTTTGCACACATATGAGTGTTTATGAATTTGTTTCTCTAGTCAACCCAGACTAACAGACCTTCTCTCTGCCAGAACCCCAGGAAAAGTGCAGGCTCAACAACAGGGTCTATGACCACTATAAATCTGCCCAACTGCCCGACACCAACTGTCTTATCAAATCCCATCTTGAGTCCCATTTAAGCCTGGGACATTTGAGGCACAGAGAGGAGGTGTATGGCACAACAGCGGGTTGCCAGTTGGAAAGTTCAAGAACAAGGAACTCTTTCCCTAACCGTAGCCCCAGGAATGTTCCCAGAGTCACGTCTCAAAGACGCAACTGGCACCAGATGGTCTCCCCAGCTGACTCCCAGTCCTGCTGTTCCACGTGGACCAAGACTTCTTGGGAAGATCACAGTCCAGGTGAGCCATTTGTTCCAAGTCATTGGACTCATCTTTGCCCTCAGCCCAGCGCAGTAGCTCAAATCCCAGTGAGGGGTTTAAAAGGCGGCTGGCCTGGCACCAGGCACCTCTCCGCTCTCATTTGTAGGACTGAAGAAATGCAGATTTCTGGCTGGCAACCTGCTGCTGTGTGTTTGAAGCAGAGCGCCTTCATTCTGCTGAAGAATCCAAGAAAAACATACAGAGGACACCGAGACTCTCTGAGCGCCTGGATCTTGTCCGCAGACAGTAATGAGATGGAAAGATTCTCACCTGGGAAAAGAGCCTCCTTTCCATCTCCCACCAAACAGGATTGAATGGAACCCCAACTTAATGCCTGAACCCTGGTGATGTAGCGCTTGTGTGTTGGGTTGTGAAGTACAAGGTCAGCAGTTTGAAACCACCAGCCTCTCCACAGGACAAAGGGTTTTCTATTCTTGTAAAGAGTTACGGTCTCAGAAACTCACAGGGGCAACACGTTCCACCCTGTCCTAGACTTCGAGGGTCATTCTGAGTTGCCAAGGACCAAAATGGCAGTTGATTTTTGTTTGTTTGTTTGTTTTCTCAGACATATTTCAGAGTCTTGGGATACAGTAGGGAATAAAATCAAGCCCCTGGTCTCAGACATAAATATGAACCCCTACTCCTCACACATCATGCTTGGCAAGGTAGAAGGGCAGAAAAAAGGGGCAAGGCCATCAACAAGACAAATTATTGACCCCATGGCTGCCCCGTGGCTAAAACCATGGGCTAAACTCTAGGTACAGTGGTGAGGATGGCCAAGGACGGTCAGTGCATTCTTCTATTGTGCACAGCATCTCTGACATGGACCAGGTCAGAATGGACTCCACGGTAATGACTATGCCTACTACGTAGGACTCCTCCTCCTCCTCCCAGTGAGCTGATTCCAACTCGGTGACCCTAAAAGACCTTTCTGAGAAGGTAATCTTTAAATACAGGGAGATCAAAGAGCTAAAGAAGGTAAGGGGGAGAAAGTGACATTATGCGGGTAACTGAGAGAAGGGTTTTCTGGAGAGTGTTTGCATATTGACTTACAGCTTCTGCATAAAGTATGTGACCATGGTGTAATATGACCATTTTTCTAGTCATATTGCTGGGCTTATAACATCAGAGCCCACTGGGCTAGAGCAGGAGAACAGAGAAGAGTTCAGGCATAGGAGGCAGGTGAAACAATGTGCGCAGGTGAGGCCAGCATAAGGAGATGTAGGTGACCGGGCTTCATCAAAGACCTGAAGGTGGAGCTCCCAGAGGCGGGAGGGACAGATGGGTTAGAAGCCAAGGAGAACGAATTCCATGACACATTGAGGAAACCATTAGCGAATATAATAATGGAATAAAATCAAGCCCCTGGTCTCAGACATAAATATGAACCCCTACTCCTCACACTTCATGCTTGGCAAAGTCGAAGGGCAGAAAAAAGGGGGAAGGCCATCAACAAGATAGATCATTGACCTCCTGAGTGCACCGTGACTAAAACTATGGTTAAACTCTAGGTACAGTGGTGAGGATGGCCAAGGACGGTCAGTGCATTGTTCTGTTGTGCACAGCATCTCTGACATGGACCAGGTTGGAATGGACTCCACGGTAATGACTATGCCTACTACGTAGGACTCCTCCTCCTCCTCCTCCTCCCAGTGAGCTGATTCCAACTCAGCATGTCGAACAGGGATAGTAAAGGGACACCGTTTCCTCTGTTGAGATAGTGATACAGGAAGAACATTTTCCAAAAGTCCTTTTTCCATTAGGTAGAGTTGCAAATTCAGAAAAGTGGTGTGAGGGCTGGGATTTGCTTTACTACTTTTCAGTACAACAACTTAAAAAAAGTCACAAGTGTAGAAAGGGAATGGCTGCAATAAGTGTGTGGTAATTCAAGATGTAAGAGAATGGACACAGGGGAGTTCCTTATAAAATATCCAGAATTTTGTCTATGTTTGAGAAAATTCTACTACAGAACCTGAAGTCTTTTGGGAAGGACCAAATGAACCAAATTCACTGCCTTTGAGTCAATTCTGATTCATGGTGACCCTGTGGGGAAAGGGCAGAACTGTCCCTGTTAATTTCCATACAAGTAACTCTGTATGGGTGTAGAAAGGAGAGGCTGGTGGTTTCAAATTGCTGACCCTGCAGCCCAACTCGTATCCACTATGCTACCATGACTCCTCAGGTCCAGCTGAGTAAGAGCCTGGCTTATGAATCAGAAAATTAAGACTTACCGTGTACATGAAGAGTTGCTCAAATTCACTGGTAAGCAGGCAAATTCAAATTCAAATGAGATGGTAAATTGGCAAAAAGTGGAAGCTGGAATACTACTAATTGCTAGCAGAGCTGTGGGGGAGTGAGATGTACAGCAATCTGGAAGAGCATTACGGTCGCGCTAACTTAATGACCTCATCTGGCTTTGATCCTAGTCAGCGCTCATGGAAGCAACAGTCGAGGTCAAATTCACATTGCACTGGGTCCATCTGTGGCACAAGACAGCTTTCAAATGTTGAAAAGGAAGGATGTTATTTTGAGGACTGAGGTGAGCCTGACCCAAGCCATGGTATTTGCCATTGATTCATATGCCTGTGAAAGCTGGACATCAACTGAATGAAGAAGATTGAGGAAGAATCGATGGCTTTGGATGATCGTGCCAAGAAGACAAACAAACAGAGCTTATAAGAAACACACCCGGAATTTTTCCTACAGGCAAGGAAGGAGAGACCTCATCTCATGGACACTGGACACGTTGCAGAGAGATCAGTCTCTGAAGAAGGACATCAAGGTTGGTAAAGTAGAGGGGCAAGAAAAATAAGGCGAACCCTTGATTGACACAGCGGCTGTATCAATGGACTCAAACTTCATGATGAGGATGACCCAGGACTGGGCAGTGTTTCCTTCTGTTGTCCACAGGGTGGCTATGAGTGGGAACAGACTTCATGACACCTATTAACAACCTGTGATAGACAATATGCATGGACACAGTTGAAGTTTAATATCCTCTGCCAGGTTGACTGCTGCTGGAGTTGTAACTACGTCGATACCTGGGCAGCCTTCCCTCTCAGAAGATGCCCTAGCTCACTTCTCTGGGTGAGTTTCAGTGAATGCTCTCTGGTGTCGGAGCTAAGCTGAGATTCAGAGGGCAAGGCAGTGTGGAATGGTGACCAGCAGGGGAGATTCGGTCCTTAGGATTAGGTTATCACAGCTCCACCAGGTCGGTCTTGCTTCATTGCAGTGGAGAGATTCTGGCCTGTGCCGCACTGCCATCCAACATATTCCCCATTCACAAGCCACAATCATCATGGTGTACTTGACCCTGCCTAGAGATTAGCCCCATTCGACACGTATCATAGAATCTGCGATTCAGCACTGCGTGTGTGGTCGTTAGTGGTTGTCGAGTCAGGTCTGATGCGTAGCAGAACAAAATGCTGCCCATCCTTTGCGAGCTTGATGGTCAGTCGGGACATCCTTCCACCCCATCGACTTATCTTCTGGTGCAGTAGCAAGCCTTCTGTTGTTGCTACCCAGGTTTTCATTGCCTTGTCTGTAGAAGTAGATCGGCAGATGTTTCTTCCTAACCTTAGGCTACAAGCACCCGTGAAACCTGACCACTCCTGCCAGTGTTAGAAATACCTGCACGGCAGCCAGTCCGTCGTTAGAGCATACTGAGAGAGAAATGGGGTGACAGAGGCAAAACCGAAAGGTTAAATCACGTACTTAGAAATTCTGAAGGCTGGGCACTTGTAGAAACTAGATTAGGAGAGGAGCCCTTGTGACCTAATGGGTAATGTGTTGGGCTGCCAGCCACAAGTTAAGTAGTTTGAAGCCATCAGTCCCTCTGTGGAAGAAGCATCTCGATGGACAGACACAGGAGGCTCACACATACGGACCGCTGGGAGGATGGCCAGCACGGGGCCCTGGCCAGTTTTGTGGGGTATAGTTACTTTAAGAAGGAGCTGAGTCCTTGGAGAAGAGGCCTGGGAGGCCCGCTTCATGTCAGGGTCCCAGTGGTCTAGGAAATCCGGGAGGGCGGTACTGCTGTGTCTCTGGGCCGCTAGCTGCTGGGATCCCCTTCTACGGCACTGCATTCGGAAGTGCATGGGCTTTAAGGGCGTCATGGTGGGAACTCCGCCCCCAAGTCCATGACCGTGACAGGTGACACGACCTCCCGGCTGGTGCTTGTTTTCCTTAGTGAAGAGTTGGCAAAAGAATACATGCAAACATGCCGAGCACAGTACTAGGTGTTCTGAAAATTGACAGGAAGAGCCAAGCTGGGCACAGGTTGGTTTTCCCCTCCACTCCCCAGCAGAGTTCAACAGCTTTTGTCCTCTTTAAGAAAGCCAAGCCATGGCATGCCTTATTTGGAAAACGGAATTAAATGGCATTTTTATTGGTTAAAAACAAAACAGAAAACACTTCACTGGCATTAGGCCAATGCAGGCTCCTGGCGACCCCACAGGACAAGGTGGAAATGTCCCAGTGAGTTTTCGAGGTTGCAACTGCTTAGGTGAGGCAAGGCCATGCCTCCCCACCCCAGGACCGGCTTGGTGGTTTCTAGATGCTGACGTTGCCCGCCAATGACAGCCCATGCATAACCGTAGTACCCCCAGGCTCCCGTGAGGGGGAAAGGACCAGACTTCACCGCCTTCTCCGACGGGAACCAGATGATTTTGGAAAAAGTCCGAAGTTGGCGAAGGTCTAGCATGTCCTCTAGCTGAGTGACTGATGCCACAAGGCGGAAGACCAAACTTGAGGCCTCTATTCTCTCTGGGGCCCACGCGGGCAGAGCTGAGAAACTCTGCTTTATTTGGGGCAAGCTGGAAATCAAGTGGGTTTAGACCAACCACCAGGTACAGAGAGCCCAGGACAGCAGCTGGAAGACTTTGAACAGAGCCCATTTCTTTCTTTTTTTTTTTAATTGCCACATATTCTTTTTTTTTGGGGGGGGGGCATCACTGCCCTCTGGTGGGAGTAGGAAGCCCAGCCTTGCTCCTAGAGAGCTGCAGCTGGATTTGAACCACCAACCCAGTGGGCCACAGTCCTGCACACAACACTAGACCCCCGGGGCTCAGCCCCAGTCCCTTTCTTTGCAAAGCGAGGAAGTATGGAAATGAATGAGTGCCTTCTCAGCCCCTACCCCTCACAGGCCCTCCACATCCCTCTGCTTTTGTGACAGCTATTACAGTAGGGGCAGCCAACGTCCGCCCAGCTGGCCCTCCCAGGCCACATCGAGAAAACAGTTACCATTTTAAGTCAGATTCTCGTTTGAATTCTAAAGGGTTACCTTGAAGGCTGAAGTTAAAAACACCGCTTTCAAAAATTGAAAGGGTTGACTCACAGAGGATAAAGCCCATCACCACTGTAAATGAATGTGGCGTTCCAGCCCAGGAGGAAATCTGAAGTGACAACGCATGCAAACATTAGCTCAGGAGCTGCTGCCTGCCTGCCTCTCTCAGTAGCCTGGCCCCAGCTTAGGGGTTTCAGCATGGGCTGTTCATGCGGCAGAAAGCAAGGAGACTGCAGGTATGCAAAAAAGAAACGGGGCCAGAAAGGCGTAGGGCCCTCCCTCCAAAGGCAAGGGGTCTTCTTCAAGAAGAAATGACTCAACTGAAAGATATACTTCATATGAAAAAGCAGAGTGGTCTAATGAATCCTTATCGGAGGAGGGTTACCACCGACTATCAATTGTTTGCAAATTCACTTCTATTATTACTTTTTACAAGCACTGATTTTGTATGCATACAACTGTGGGTGATTTTTCAGGAACTTGGGGTGGGGCAGTGAGAATCACTGAAAGCAGCAAATGTCCTGCAAAAGCTGTCCTTTATCCCACCTGCACGCGAGGTGCACCCTCAGCGGTAATGCGCCTGCACCCCAAGTGACAACACTATTTCAGAGCCTGTCACTGGAGCTCTTTACCCGCTGAGATTCCGGATTTTCCCAGCCCCAAGGGCCTGTCCCAAATGCTCAGTGCCAGACCTGTCCACCCATGTGGGGTGAAGTTAGGACTTTTCCACAATTATATCTACTCCAAAATGGTAAGCAAATATTGTTAACCATTTGGCAGCCGTCTGGTGTGGAAGTCAGAACTTATTCTCCCTAAAGGCTCCAGCTATCAGAGGCCTTTGTGTGTCTCATGATAGGGCCAACCCCCAACTGTTAGGACAATGGGTCACGTCCTCTGAAAGTTTTAGCTACATCATCCCCCACCTGAGGGCAATCAAGGCTAGGCAGCCATCAGGAAACTCAGGTCCGCCCATCTTGCCACCCGGGGACCCCACACTGCACTTCCCTATAATGTGTACAGATAGCACAACACTTTCCTGTGATGTATGGCCTTACTTGTAATTAGGGGCCTTGCATGGCTCCAAAGGGTATATAAGGTTTGGGCAGAATAAAGGAAGCTCTCTCGTTCTCTCAGATGCTCCCTGTCCTTCCAAATTCCTTCCCTAAATCCCCTCTCTCCATGTGGACCACCTAAGGTGACTGTGGTGAGCATGCTACCATGAAATGTGTCTGACTCAATTGATTTCTCTTTCTCATGTTCTCTATAACTTTACTATAATAATGAATAGTTATCGCTGTGCAACTACACCTACTCAAACCTGTGATGTATGTGTCGGAGGCTGGATTCCTCTGATACACTCACCCTGTCATGAGCTGGAATTGGAAATAAGAAGGGAACAGGAATGAACCACCACTAACCTGCTCCTCTCAAGTTTCCCAAGGGAAAGCACAACTTTCTGCCAACCCAGCTTGGAAGTCAATCCAAAGGCTGGGCAGCAAGGTGGTGGGGAGGCCAAGGTCGTGGGTTTGGAGGTGAAGACCTTTGAGTTCACTTCTTGCAGATCTTTTTAGGACACAGATCTGCTTCTAACAATCACTATGAACCACTGCATCTCCGAATGACAAAATGAATGCTGGCAAAAAAACTCTATCAGTCCTTTGCAAAATGAACATGGATACACACACACACACACACACGTTTCTTAGATTTCATTAACAAGAGGCAATCAATGATTACTTCTTACTGTGAAAACTAGCAAGCGATGGGGGTGCCATCCACCCTGCCGATGCCAATTCGTGCGGGCAGAGAATTGCCCTGCTGGGTTCATCGAATTGGCCAGAGAATTGCCCTGCTGGGTCCATCAAGGCTGTGTGGCCTTTTGTAAGTCGAACCCCTGGCTTTGCTTCCGCAGTGTTTCTGGGAGGGTTCAAACTGCCAACCTGTCCCTTTGTAATTGAGGGTTTAACCATGTGTGCCACCCAGGGTCTCCTAGCTGTGTTCAATTCCCAGCCCCAAGTTGTCCCCCTTGTGACTTTCAGAGGTTTCCTGAGAACTGCTTCCTTGGTCCTAAGTCCACACGCCTGAGTACCAATTGCAGACAAATCATGTGGCCAGTCACTTGTAAACACTGGCAGATTACGGCAGCTCTAGATGGTGACAGGTGCCCACCCGTAATTGTGAAGGAGCCCTGCTGGCTGGCACAGTGGGCTATGCATTGTACTGCTCACAACACCAGCTGTTCAAAGCTACCAGCTGCTACATGGGAGAAAGATGAGGTTTTCGATTCCCCTATATTTATAGACTCAGAAACCCAGAAGGAGAGTTCTCTGTCCTGGAAAGGAGCTATGCGGTGGAATCTAGCTGGTGGCACTGAGCTGCTAATGTTGCTGAAATGTAATTAAAATGTGTTAGCTTTAAAGGCGTGTCATTTCTCCCAGTGGTATTCGGTACATAACTTCCAGGCAAACTTCACCTACCAGGCAATCCTAAGGCTTACCTGAGTCAGCCAGCCCTATTGTGACAGCACTGGCACCTGGAGGTCTCTTTCCAGATGATAACTCTAAGAGCAAAGCTTAAGCACAAAAACCTCTTTGAAGGCCAGATAGGAGTCCTTGTGAGGATGGCCTATCAGCCCAAGCCCCGCCCTATCCACCCAATCTTATCTCTAACAGTGTGACAGCAAAGGCTGCAATGTATGGACCCCACTCCGGCAGGTTTCCGTGTACTGCTTCGCTGACTGTGCCACTTGGGCCAAGTAGTTGTTAGCAAGACAAGTCAACGGGGTCTATCCCACACCAAATGTGTTCACACAAGCTTCTCGGACCAGTGGGCAGCTGAAGACGCTCAGTTTCAGCTCATCAAGTGTTCCAGAACAGGGAGCTAGCTAGCTGTATGAAAGCCAGGATAGGTAAATCTAGAGACAGTCACTGGACTAATGCTTTCTTGGGGCTTGTAGGGAACAAGTAATGGGGCTACAAGAAAAGTGTTACAGAATTTGGTTGTGGTGATGATTGTACAACTCCGTAATAAAACACAACTATTCAAAAGAATGTGAATTTTGTGTCAGTAAAAAATGAAAATGCCACAGAACCAAACACACCAGTGGCCTCTCAGGGGCTCTGCTGAGTTTACTCCACCCAAGGCTGAGGGGCAGCTCAAGTTATGGTGACTGGAGTTGGGGAACTCAAAGGGGTGATAATCTTTACAGAATTCCAAACAGGTCGAAGGGTGATCAGAGGGGCTTATCCTGAAGCTTTAAGCAATTGGAAGCCAGCGGCGTTGGAAAGTCATGCTGAGGAATTCCCGTCTCCAGCCGGGAAATACAGCTATGAGTTCTATAGGGATGTCCGATCGGCAGTTCATCTGGGAATCCCATTCCCCATTCATCCAATGGCCCATTCCACCATTTGTGTGCCCAATGCCAGGGCCATGTAAATGGAACATGATCTGAGCCCCCTGTGGATGCCACAACTGCCCTTGTCAGGTGCGGTCTATCAGAGCTCAGACTTGGCAGGGTCTGGGACGGAGGGGGCCAACACCATCCTCGGAAATGGACTGTGAGGCACAGGGAGCTCCCACTTGGATCTCGCAGGAGGGTTTGAGGCGCTGGTAGTAACCCTTGCTTAAAACCCTCTTCGTTACATATGAGGAGACACGCAGTGAAGAAAAACCCCAATTCCGGACTCCCGACCAACCGCTCAAGGCTGAGGGAACATTTAAACCTGGAGTCTGCCCTCCAGGCTTCCCCTCCTCCTTACAACAGTCCTCCCACCCCCAGGCAGGTGCAGACCCAGGGGCCAGCATACCCGAGATTTCCCTGTCACAGGCTCTGCTCTCCACTCTGCACAGGAGGACACTTCGTGACGTGGACTTCAGGCTAGGGGTGCCACCAGCACTGAACTAATAAGGCCGGGAGGCCAGCACAAGGGAACCCTCAGCTGAAAGATATAAGAGTCATCGGACTCCGATGGTAAGGAGCACTGACTTGAGTTTCATTTCGCTTTGCTCAAATAGTGTAAGTCCCCCAAACCTTACGTAGTTTTCTCGCATCTCTTGGACCCCGTGCTGCCTGTTGGCAGCTCCTGCAGTGTAGACCACAGCTGTGGGCTGACCCCTGAGGCGCCCCTTCACTACCCAAATTACAAAGGTGGGCAGGCCTAGGGAACCCTGGTAGTGTAGTGGGTTACGAGTTGGGCAGCTCACAGCACCGTCAACAGTTCAAAATCCCCAGTGGCTCCAAGGGCGGAAAAAAGAGGCTTTCTACTCAGTCAAGACTATTTGGAAACCCACAGGGGGCAGCTATACTCTGTCCTATAGCGTTGTTAAGTATAACAATGGACTGCTTTTGCAGTCACAATTAGCCGCTCCTGAGAGCCGCTGCCGGATTTGAACCGCCAAGCCGGCAAGCCGCAGTCCCACACTCAACCACTTCCGCCACCAGGGCTCAGCCTAGCAGTGACTTTTAATAAGCCCATAAGGAGCTCTGATAGCAGTTGGCTACCCTTTGGGCTGTGGCCAACTGCCAAGATTAGCAGTTTGAACCCACTAGTCACTCTGAGGGAGCAGTGAACTAACATGGCACTTCTTGCCCCTCCAAATGACCTTTCCCTGCAGGAGTCTGATAAGGTGGGGAAATACTGCTTTGATTCACCTGTAACTGAATAAGATTCCCTGGAATGCCATCCTGCTGTGTAGAAAACAAACCCTCTGGGGAGGAGGAATTCTCATGATCAAGAATTTGTCCTCTTGACCAGAGATGCCTGCCCAATGAACCTCCTGGACCCAAAAGATGGCTACACCATCAGAGCAGCAGCAGAACCAGCGGCCAGAGCATGGAACAGAATGATGAACTTCCCAAGAGGGCAAGGTACAGAAAAGTGCCCTTGTGCAAGAGGTCAACTTGTGGAGTGGGCTGCCTCTGCGTACTTAATTGGGGAAGCTGGGCCAGCTGATACATGGAAGTGGCACTGAGTGCCCTTGAGTGGAGGTTTACTGGGAGAAGAGTGCCGCTGGCACTCAGGGAACCGGCAGTACTGACCCACAGAGCTTGAGTTTTGCATTGGAGTGGTATGGTCTGCACCTTTGGGCATTATCAGTCCCCAGAGAACTTTGTCCGTGTTCTGATAAGTAACTCAACCTCAAGCATTTCTCCGACATTTACACCTTATTAACTTCCTGAATAACGCCTTTCCTCAGGAATTTTGTGAGTTCTCTGTAGTCATTGCAATGGATATTAGAATGCAGATGTCAAAATAGAGAACCACTGATTTAGTATCCCTTCTTACTGTAAATTCTGTTTTCAAGCAGCCCCTGCAGGTTTTCCTGTCAGGTAGGCAGGTGGGGTGGGTTTAGGCAGTGGAGACAAATCTCACAGGTGGGGGGGGGGGGGGGATGGACACCCCACCTCACAAAAACACTGTCAAACTCGCCAAACCTGTTAACGCCAGGGTTTCATACAGTTACAGAAGAGTTGGCTTGTGTCCAATCAAGTCACAATCAAAGCCAAAGCCATCAAGTCAACAGCGACCCTTTGGGTTTCTGAGGCTATCATTCTTCATGCTGCCAGACAGCCTCAACTTTCTTCCGAGTGTGACTTGGGGGGTTGGAACCTGTGACTTTCTGGTCACCAACACGTGGGCAATTAGCCAGATTCCGGGTCTGAGAATTAGTGAGTGGCACCTGAATGCGCCCACAATGAAGACAGTGCTGTATTTTCCTCATGAAAAGCTAGAGAAAGAACAGAAGCGCACCTGATGTGCTAGTTCACTTATGTAAGCGCTCCTTACGGGGCCGTTTTATCCATGCGCCATCACACCCCGGCACAGTGCTTTGGGCCATGGCATTCTCTGGGAAAGGAAAGTCAATATATGCTGGACACAGAATAGAAAGACTAATAAACAAATCCTTTCGGAGATAAATCCAAGTTCCAATGCAGTCTGCCCTCTTTGGACCGAATGCTGTGGGCAGGCAGAGGATCCACCAGAGGTCTGAAAACCATTATTGGAGGGAAGCGGGAGGGAAGGAAAGGTGCTTGTGTCCAATAAAAAAACTCACCTGCATGGAGTTAATGCTGACCCTCCAGGGAAGGACAGAACTGCCCCTGTGGGTTTCTAAGACTATCATCACTCTTTACAAACAAAAAGTCCATCTTTCTCCCTCCAGGGGGCAAGCGCTTTTGAACCGCTGACCTGTGGATCACAGCCAAACCAGGAACTACAATGCCAACAGCACAGTTCACTGCAAAGATCTACATGGCAACCACAGAAGAAGCAGTCTTATTTAACTGTGCTCTGGGAAGAAGAATTAGAACCAATAAAAGTTACAAAAAGATTTTTAGCTCAGCACTTCAACAATTCATTACCTCTGAAGCCTATTAAGCCCTCTTCAGAGGAAATGAATTGTTTCCCTTCTAGGACTTGAGCAGAGAGAAGGGTCATTAAAGTTCTGGAGGAGAGAACTCCTGGGGTGAACAGAGAGCCAGTCTAAGGCCTGTGCCATGCACAAGTCCAGCATGCCTTGGGCTTGAGCTTCTGGCCACCACCCTCTCGGCTGCGCTGATGGTGCCTGTCCTGCCTTTGCCACCCACCTTCCTCAGGGAAAGGAGCTCAGGAGGAGTTCAGCTATGCTGTCTTGAGAGGCAAGGGAAGTTTCTTTGCTCTCCAAAAAAATCTTCAAACAAGCTTTTTTTTTTTTAAATCATCATTGGAGGGGGATTTCGTTCCACAGCAAAAAGGTATTCTCCTTGGTAATCCTCATGACAAGGGAAAATCAATCAGGTGGGTGTTCAGGCCCCAAATCTGAGACAAAGGGAGGGGTGACCTGGAGGACAGGGTTTTAAAGCCATGTCATGGCGTCTAAGAAACTCTCAGCTCAGGGGCTGGGGGTGGGAGGGAAGTGAAAACCTCAGCCCTCTCCACCATGTCCAGCAGCCATTCCCAGGAACTTAACACACATCCTTAGGAAAGCTGCCAGTCTAACCTCAGACTGAGCATCAAAACACATTGAACCGACTGCTAATAACGGTAGCTGGTTCAACACTTGTGTCTGACTTACCCATTCTGTAGACAGCACTCCCTTCTCACGAGGGGAAGCCGTCTGACCCAAAGTCTTGGCTGGCTTCATGTGGCCGGAGATCTTGGCCAGTTGATACAGAACTCTGCCACTATACCTCCCGGGGAAGTAAGTTCTAATGCACGGAAGCGTAATCCAATACATTACTCACGGGCAAAGAGGCCTGCACCAAAGCTCGAGTCAGCCCACCTCCCTCCCAACAGCCCAGCTCCCTCACAGCCATGGCATTTTCACTGACAGAGGGCAGGGGCACAGGAAGCCCACGCACCAATGAAAACAGCTTTTAATCACTGTCAGTCTCCAACCTTGGTGCACTGCACACCAAACGCCTCCTTTGCTGTCAAGAAAGGGTTTTTTGTTAACTCACTGACTGTCTGTTAACTCGTATTAAGTTGCATAAAATATTCAACACTGAGACGATAGTCAAATCGATTTGAGACCTACCACGTAATACCCTGACATCTCCTTAATATGCAGCCACATCTGCCTCAGCGGCTCAAGTGTAATAAAAAGTCCTGGCAATGATGTGGGAACCAGAAAATAAAGGGTCAATCTTAGAAAACGGGCTTAAGAATGGCTGGTGGGAAAAGCCCCTCCTTTTGGGATCCAATTTCAAACGTGAACAATAGACTTTATCCCAGTAGGTCACATGCTGATTTACCAGCAAGTACTGTCCCTGCTCTTGGAAAGTGTGAGTCTCCAAGAGGCAGAGGCAGTCGTCCTGGGGGTGACATGACCTATGCGAGCTTGGTCCAACTGTAACAATAAGGAGGAGGGCAGACAGCAAGAAGCCATTCTGAGACACCAGAATAGACACCCACGCTTTGGCCAAAGTTAGTATAAATAGACTTTATTGAAGTCAGTGCCTCTGTACTGAGACAGAAGATTGTGTCTACATAAGCACAAGTTGTAACATCTCACAACTTCTAAAAGGAATGTCAACAATTACAACGATCATGCATACCATGGTCGATAATCACATTTTAGAAGCATTTTCAACCATTTCTAAAGAAATGCTCATAACATTGTTATATATAGAACTACTTTCAATAAACTGCAAAACATTGATCGACTTTTCCAGTATAAGCTACAGTGTCAACACAAAAGGGAGGCATAAATGTTTAATTTATGAAATCAGAATGGAATATTTACTGTAAAGAAAAATTAAAAAGCTTTCAAATAAAGGCCATTATTGAACCAACGTGAAGAGCACAACTTGAACTTTTGAGTTCATTCATCTTTTAAAGCTGTCCTCTGAATAACTTCAGTTCTGAGCCATGAATTCAGTACTGTGAATATTCCTTGGTTTGAAGTTTGGCAATGATGCGGTCCAACTGTCTCTTTGCTTCACACTGTGGGAAATTGCTCATGTCATAATATTGAGGGGCAATTTTCACCAACCTGTACAGCAGGGGAGGGAATGACCAAATTAACATTTAATGAAGGTGCTGAAGTGACTAGCTGGAAAGGCACAATGCATCAATGTACTGATAAAGGCTAATCTAAAAAGTCAAATTCTCACCCACAGGACAAATGCAGAATCCTGAACAAATGCCTTCGGAAACGTTATTTTAGTAAGCTGTGACACTTGAATTGGGCCCAGGCATTACCATTTTATCTTGAGTGCTTTAGTGAGGGAAAAAAAGGGTGGCTAAGACTGTACCTGGGTGGGTTCAAGATATTACAAGACTGAAAATGAGAAGGTGCAGTCATTTTATTACTAAGGTGCTTCTAAAGGAAGACCTTGTTGTACTTACTGTAATCTTAAATAGACAGTTCAAAATAAGTTTGCTAGTTTTCTATTTTTTTTTTTAGTTTTCATTATTATAAAGGTTGTTAAGTAATGTATTTTGAATTTTTTGTTGTGTGTCTGTGAAGCTTAATGCTGAAGAAAGTATTTGGCTTACTAAAATAACGTTTCGGAAGATATTTGTTAAGTATTTTAGTTTGACATAAAACAACCAGTTCCAATTGTATTTTGTAAGACAACCATCTGCTAGAGTGGGATGTGAGTGAATGAGTGAGTGAGTGAGAGGGATGGAGGGACGGAGAGGGAGAGAGAGGGGGAGGGAGATAGAGCGGGAGAGGGAGAGAGGGGGAGAGAGGGAGAGAGAGAGAGAGAGAGAGAGAGAACAAGAACACTCTGGAAGCCCCAAGGAAATGCACAGTGAATAGGACAAAATTTGTTGGGGCAAGGGAATTCCTGGAACCAGGATAGTGTGGACCAAACCAAGCATAACGAGGAGAGTATGGCTCCAAGGAAACTTGGTACCAGAAACTATTTCCTGGTCTCGGTGCGTCTTAGGCCAACCAGACCATCAGGCCATCTACTCACACCCACCTACCCAGTAGAACAAAGGCTCCCCTGGAAGTAACATGGGACACCTCTCCTACAACATAACTCTGATTCCATCCTGAGCAAAGAACAAAAGCTGCCGTCAACAACAAAACTGTACTGACCACTCTGGCTTGATATCCGTACACGTCCGGATGTAATTCTTGGTTGTCAGAACGAACTCGTTATACAGCACCCACTCAGGCTTGTGGTCCAAGACAGTGGAGGGATGCAGCTGAACTACCTGGTTGTCTTTCACAGTTAGGTAATGCCCAGTTCGTTCTAAATGTGCCACCTGAAAGCAACGCCAAGCAAATGAACACAGCAGAAGTGAGTATAGGCTTGTAACTAAGACAATAGTGGTATAAAACCCAAACTAAACTCATTGCGATTGATCACTTCCGAATCAGTGACCCTATAGGGCAGGACGGAACTGCCCCTTTACTGAGACCAGAACTCTATGGGAGCAAAAAGTTACCTGGACAATGAGAAAAAAAGCAGGCCTCCTATTTGTGCTTTTTATGCCAACGTCTACGCATTCACTGCTACCTAGCAAAAGCTGAGACTAGCAGACCACAACCTGCAGTCTCGATTGGTAAGGCCTGCAAACTAAGGATGACTTAGCTTTTTTGTTTTGTTTTTTTTCAATGATGTAGTGTGGTGGAAGGGCAATAGAGTAAGATTGTGTAGCCATCTAAAACTCTTAGGGGATGGAATGTTTCCATAAGACATGAGTGGAAGCAGCTATGGCCACCACTTGGTCTCTGATGTTGGGAAAATGGTGGGGAAGTAAGACTTTACTGGCTTCAGCCCTGATAATACTCTCAGGGTCTTCTGGCTTTAAGACTATCTAGAATAAGCTCTACTATGTCTAGGGAACAGAGAGAGTATGAAATTAAGGGGTGAAGCAAAAGGTGACCTACAACAAAGAGAAAGCCTATGTGATCATTCCATCTCTAAACCATAGAATTCCTTGACTGGTTACAGCAAAGCAGAGATACCTTGTCTGTACAGGATGTGTGTATATAAACAAGGCCAATTTAGTTCACCACAAGTTTGCTTAGCAGTTGGTTAACAAGGTACTCATCCGGAGAATTACAGGTCTGGTTTCTCCTAACAAGTTTTAATGCAAGAAAACTAGAGTGTACAAGTAGTACTCACGTACTTTCCCCCCCTCCCCAGAAAATTAAAGCCAAATTTAAGCGCATCCATCAAAGCAGTTAAGTCTATACTAACAAGTATTAAAACTACCGGCAGGCACCTAGGATTTGCATGCCATACTCAATTTAAGTCACGTGGCCCGAAGGTCTGTTCTGGCTGAGACCACCTCCAAGACTTACTCTACACTGGATTCCTGCAGAGCTGGATCAGCAACTTGGCCTCTATCGGTGGATGAGTAGCTGTCAGCCTCGTTGGCAGCTCGGAGTGGGCGCTGACTCACACATGGGACAAAAGGTAACGCTGCCAGGCCCCTGTCTGTGACTGGGTCCATTGATCTCACTACACGTCTCCTCGATCATGGGCCCACAGCATGAGTCTCACCCACCGGGTCCCCACAGGGTAGGGCCCAACCACCCTGCAGGGTGGTTTCCTGAGGCTTTACGTGAGGAGACTACCTCATCCTCCTTCCCTCGGAGCAGTTTTGAAGTGACCATGTTTACAACGGCAGCAAGCACTTGGCCACTGCACCACCAAGATTCTTATTCAAAGAATGGACGTATTATTAGTTTAGGAGAAGGCTAGCCCAACAGTTAAGATCCATTTTGATGGGTATTTTTAAAAAATCATATTGTTTAAAAAGGTTGTTCTGGAAAGTAAACAATAACCTATAAACATTTAATTATGCATCCCTGCATTATACACATACCTGCATGAAATACCCAGTAACCAAAGCTTTTCGTATATTAATATAATAGTCCCGGCTTGTAAAGTCAGTACTCCGACGGGGCAAATTAAATCTGTCCATAATTCGTGATAGTTGCTGGCGTACATTGTCTGCAGACATCAGGGACCTGTAGTTAATGAAGTTGTCATAGCACCACTGAACCGATTCATGATCTAGAAAGTTAGAGGGAAAAGAAACGGAGAGAAAAAGAGGGGCTTTAAAAGCATGCCATTAACACAGCAAGGGAGATTATCCAACCATTTTCTTAATATGAGCTGCCACTTCCCACCACCTTGCCCCCAAATCATCCAGTATGGTTTCAAAAGCTCTACAGCGGTGGCCTATTGGGTGCCCTCAACACTGGTCTGCAATAGTTTTCCAGTAAACCGGAGCCACGTCAGCCACCTGGTTGTCTGCAACCGCCACTCGGGTAGAAAGCACAGAGATGAGGGAATGTGGTGAAATGCCAAGTCTTTCCTTTTGGAAGAAAAGATAGCCTTTAGAGTTTCTATTTCAAAATAACCTTCTTGGGACTATCTATCAAAGAACCTCTCAGTCTACAGAAGTCCTGCTGGGTCCCAGAGAATGTCATGGGTAGCTTAACAATGAGTAAGTAACACAGGTCGGCTCAAGCTTGGCGGCCTTCACCAGTGGAGAAATGGTCTTGTGATATCACAGCTAAAGAAATGCGCCTAGACATTAAAAGCACATGTGGATTCATGAATATAATGCGCAAAGTGAAATCTTTCTCACAAACAATCCACCTCCACAGTAAGGTGCTATAAAGTAACTTATCCAGATTTTCCCTGGGAAATGTCAGTACAAAATAGTACTATGAATAATTTTAATCAATGTGACATTGTACTATACCTATGTTGTCAATCATTGTCTCTATGGACATGATTTTGCACTATTTGAAGCACCAGGTTTCCTTCAGCGAGGCGCTTTTATGATAAGAGATGATGCAGCTGGTCAGCGGATAGCATCCTGCTGACAAGGGAATGAGCAAAGTTAAACCTTAACTGCCCACTGTCTACTGAATGCTCTCACCAAAGGCTTCAAATCTCACATGTGTGTATGAAGCAGTGCAAGAATTCATAATTTTATCACTTTAAATCTCAAATCCTATTTAAAAATACTGCACAGCTAAATTTATACTTGAAGCTGAAGTACCACTCATGCCCAATGCTCGATTTCCAAAGCTCAATTAAGAATTCCTAATGTAATGCTGTGCTCAAATGCTTATGTAACAAAACACAATCTCTCTTGAAGAGTAAGGATAAAAACCCCAAACATGTTAGATCTCTTAACAAGTTAAAACACAGTATCTGCACATTGATTCTGAGCAGGAGGATGGATGTTATGTTAAGTTGACTCCACCACAGGGCTGGCTCCTCACCAAGAACAAAGGAAGTGTTCTGAGTCAAGCTCAAGCTCATCTCTGTAAACAACACTGCCACCAAAACTCTCCCCGCCCCTTCCCCAACCCTTACTTCATCCCGTGGAGCTGTGTTAGACCTGCAGAGAAAGGTTGTGTCCTGCCCCTCCTCTGCTAGCCACCCGTTTCTAGTGAGCATCAGACTGCTCTGCCCTGTGTCGCACCCAGGGCCACTCCGGCATGAGCTCTACTCAAAAAATGTTGGATTTTAGTTTTCTGGTAACCAAGTAGGTTACAAATAAAACCAAAAGTGATTGACTTTTAATGTCAACTTCATAAAAACAAAACAAACTTCTCATTAGCTGAGGCCACAAACTTTCAGACGGACCACTGCAAACCCATCAGGGGAATCAGCTGACAAGGTTGAACCGACACTTCTGTTTCAGAGGCTTGAGAAGAGACAGAGTACCACTCTCAACCAAATGCATGCCCTGGCCTATCTGCAGGCCTAGGCTTCTTCCTGTTACCCAACATGCAGTGTGAGTAGGAACGTCAATCACATCCCTTTGCCCCCTCCTCTAGTGCTGTTGCTATGTAAGAAAACTTCATAAAAACACAACCCCTAAAAAACAAAAGCAGTATCTATCAGAAAATAAGAACAATACACAAAACCTTGCATTCTGGTGGGGGGCAGACCACTGTCCTCTGGTGGTCATGGGAACTACCCCCAGCCTTGCTCCTGGAGAGCTGCTTCTGGATTTGAACTGCCAAGCCAGTGGCCCGTAGTCCTGCACTCAACCCCTTCGCCACCAGGGCTCAGCCCCTCTGGTGGAGGAATTTTATGCAAGTCTTTCATGCTTATTCTGTCTTCTCCAGGTTTCCTATGATCAGGGATAGCAAAATGGGAACAACCTTGGGCGAGTTCTCTTCCAAATGCTAGTCAGGAGTTTTTTGACAGTACCCTTGGATTTCTCATGTTAAGTTGTCACAGATAATAAATGAAAGGGAGCTGACATGCAGTGTCATGCAGACAAGAGAGCCTGAGGTCGCGCTTACACTTACTCTGTTTAAAGGCGTGGTAGACGTTCAGCAGCGTCAGATGGTCTCCATCTATGTGGGCAAATCTCATCTTGGCCTCATCCGCGGCTTTCTTGGCCTCCGTGGGACGAACAAAACACTGTGGGACTAAACAAGGTTGGTATGGGCCCAACACAAACGCCCATATCGATGAGTCACGCATTCACAGATAGAGGAACAAGGCCTAGCTACGTCAGTTCACAGAGCATAGGGCAGGGCAGGATGGCCTCCACCTGCATCTCGGCCTGTTTACTACCTAGATTGGGGACGTCAACACCTATCCACAGCTGTAAGGCAAGAGCACCTGAGAACGGTAACTAGGGCTAAAAGTAGCCATCACAACAGCTATTCTGAAGGCCATCAAGATACTAAAGAGCCCAACGTACAGAAAAACCAGTGCTGATAGCTCTACCAATAATCAGGATTATGGTGACAATAGACTTGGCTAAATACATTTTTTCAAAGAGCAAGTATTGAAAGCATGGAATGGCCAGAGTTAGGAAGTCATGCCCACCCACTTTGGGGCTTAAAAACGCCCCAAGACAACCTTTGCAAGTGGTCCACTGTCACGATCCTAGTGTGACTGATTCCCAAAACTGCGGCTATGGTACTGGTGGGTATCACTATGAGCACTGGTGCGCAGAAGCACAGGTGACCAGTCATTAAGACATCTTAGTTCTGATCAGAGGCAGTTGTGGTGGAAGGTTAAACAGCCTTTAAACTTTAAGAAGTCACAAAGGCTGGTGGTATGCAGTCCAGGGCGCTAGTCATTTTAATAAAATAATTTAGTCCCAAGTAAAAACAAAACAAAAAACCAACAAAGCACTGTTACTTGAATCAAAACCGCAATACGAGAGCAAAAGTCAGTATTTTGCAGCTTGATGGTCTGTCAGAAACAGTCATTATTTCAAGCGTCATCAAAATATGTAACCGCTGTTATTGTTTTTGAGCTTCGATGTTAATTCATAAAACTTTTTCAAGTTGTTACAATGTGCACTTCATGTTTTGAAACACAATTTTCCTTTAATTCATTATAGCAGCTCAATAGCCATATAGATAAAAAATACTTCACAGCTTGGGGCATTTGCAACGTATTTTAAAACGCTTAAGATCTCGATATTTTTTTAAAAAGTAAGTTAATCAGTTCAGGTAGAAGATAATGGGAGTAATTGACAAAGAGACCCATACATCATCAAAGTGTTTTCTCATACCATTTCCCCTTTTAAAAAATACCTAAGTAGCCAGAGAACAGACAGGGACACATGGTCACAGTAATCAAAGCACAGAACCAACAGAACTGGAGAGCCATGAGAGCTGGAAAAGCCCAGTCCGTGAACGAACTGCCAAGTGAGTCAGGCAGAAGGAAGCTCAGCACCAGGCCCTGGTGGGCCCTGCTGTCTTTTTTGCATAAAGGGCGGAAGAGAGTTAGATGAGAAACAAAGCCCACAGGCCCAGCAAACGCTGCCACCCCTTCCCTCCGATATCTTTTCCCCTAGCTACACTAACATTACCCCCACACAGAAATGCTCATTCTACTTCATGTGCTTGGGAAGACCACCATGAAGCCCTATTTTCTTCATTTAAATTAAGAGTGGAATAAGATTATCACAAATAAGGTTGAAATGTAGCTGGAAGCCTTCAATTGCATTATGAATGCGCCGCTTTTAAAGGGGCTAATTTTCTAAATTGGCATGATGGTAGTTACCTAGTATGCTTAGGAAGAGAACCTAGATGAATGAAGAGCCGGGCAGCTAACAGACCAAATTAACACACAAATCATCTGTTAGTGACTGCCCCACACTTCTTCCAAGAACTGGAAGCCTGGGACAGGGACAACGGGAGAAATCCAACAGTCACAACACAGAAGGAAGGCAGCCACCAACCTCCCACCACCTCCTCAATGAGACTGCAATGTCGTGAACAAGATTCGCTACTGCCCTGCCCATCTGCTCTGAGTCTGATCAATCATAACTGCAAAAAACATTTTAGCTAGCTCTTTTTAAAAATGCACACCATTAGAATATGCTTCGATGCTAAGCCACCAGTTTTATATTTAGCCTTTAATTGAGTCTGTCATTCCATGGAAGACATTGAGCCAGTACGGAAAGGACCAGTAACCCAACCCCTCCACAGACGAAGTCAGTTCTTCCCCAGTACTGACACTGAAACCAGCATCATCCAGTACCAGCACAAAATAGTACCAGTGATAGTAAACACTAGACGTTCCCCCATTCTGGCCACATAAATCTGAAGGCATTTATTTATTTTGCTGTTAAGAGTACCTATATTTCCCCTTCCTTTACAGGAAATCTAATGTCCAAATTACTACCACACATTAGTGGATTAAATTTTATCACTACTAAAAACAGCACAATTTTCTCAGTTTAGTATTCCCTTTATGAAACTTAGCAATTTTACCTATTAGGTATATATTTCAGTTATCAAGGGTTTCGCTGTACTGTGAAAAAATGCCATTATCAGATTATATTTTAAGTCTAAAATTACACATTACTACCTTCTACTTGTTTCATACTAAGTTCGAAATCCATTTTTGACTGGCAATGGAATACTTACTTATACACGATGAAAAGGCTCGACTTAAAGGTATATTTTGGGTTCATTACAGACTCACAGCTCACTTAAAAGTGCCAAGTACAAGAGCGAAGTTTTTCTTGTAATTTTAAGTAATAAACAATGATAGCACTGATGGGCCTAATACAGAATTCCATTACAATTGGGTTCAACATAATTTTCACTGCAATTGTTACTGCGTTCAAGAGGGCCAGTGTTGCTCCTGTGTTTCTGGCACAATGGCTTTTCCTTTTGAAAAGGCTATGTCATTATGAAGCTATTTTCCAGATATTTAGGAAACAAAACAAGTTCCTTGAAACCATCGATAAAACCCACTATTGTGTTAGATAAAAAACAAAAATGAAGTCCACCCAAATTTTTGAGGAGCTGGGCTTTTTTTAGCTCTTTTCCCTCTATTACCTGACAACATGGCAGTAATAGATAGGACCTCATTAGAACAGTTGTAGTCACAACTTGCAATAACCATTTTAGCCAGCTGGGGATCCAAAGGAAATTCGGCCATCATGGATCCCAGTTCAGTCAGATCTCCGTCATCATTTAAAGCAGCCAGATAATTCAAAAGTTCCAGTGCTCTCATCAGAGTTTCAGGAGCTAGCAAAGGAAAGGCAATCTATTAGTCAGGCTGCCTTGAGCAAGCAAAATTGTGACAAGGTACAAACCATTATAATAAGCAATCTCATTTTTCATTCCACAGAATACCAAATCCTAGCTGTCATCAAATTCAATTACAGAGATGTTGTAAACAATGAATCATATAAAACTGCTACATTCTCCTGTACAGTACTTAAACTCATCTTACTAGCTTAACCCTAATTTATTGTTTTATTAGCTGTGTGCTTATCAAATAGTTTTACCTCAAGAAAATTTCAGCAATTTAATCTCACATTTTCATCTCGGACAATAAACGCAGTTACCTTGAACTACAAAGATTGCATTCTTTTTACTCAAGAGAATGGCCAGACTTTTAGTGATAATTTAATCTTATCTTAATGCACACGGGGGAAGGCTCAACTGTACGGAATATACACTGTGCAGGATGTAGACCAGAATCAATTATGGGTAAAGGACTATATTAAAACATGCTTTGGTGAGTCATACCTGGTGGATCCATAAAATCAAAATGCACCAAATCGTCAATACCAAGTTTCTTCAACTGCAATACAACTGATCCTAAATTTGATCGTAAGATTTCAGGATAGGTATTGTCCTTGCAAAAAACAAAACACAAACACATAGGTCACATTAAATATTCTAATCTCCCTGTTCCGGAAAACAAACCACATCTGGTTCCAGGTCTCTCTGGTGCTTTACCGTGGCACTACTGTCTCTGAAGAGAAACGATTTGTAAACTAAGCAGACTAGAAGGAAGGCAGTGCTTTCTATATCCACAGCGTGATGGGAAAGGAAGCAGCATCACACTGATAGACCGAAGGGACTGCCTGGAAGTGTAACTGGATTGTGCGCTTAGTCGCATGGCAATACCCCAGAGCATTCCTAAGGTGCTCTGCCTGTAACTGAGACCCGTAACCAAGAGCAGCATCACAGGGTTACTGTATGATAAATCAATGAATCGCACTCGGGCTAAAATCAAGGACCTTGTTTACAGGGCTAAAATGCAACAAACGAAGTAAGTGAAGCCATTTTCTTCTGGCAAGAAATTCAACATAGTCCTGAACACATAGGAAGGGAAGAAGGTGCCCTCTTACCTGCATTTCTGTTTTGTAAGCTTTCTCCGTGTAGAGTCGGAAGCACTTCCCAGGCCGGGTGCGACCAGCTCGACCAGCCCTCTGCTGGGCGGAGGCTTTACTGATGGCTGTCACCAAAAGGGACTCCACTCTGATCCGAGGATTGTACACCTAATGGGGAAGCAATGACTCAGAATGATTCTTCCTTCAGCTCAGTAAACATACCCGGGGAAGTTGACAGCTAAGCCTGAAGTAGAGACGCCCGGACAACCTGCTTAAGAAAAGCAGACACCACCACTTGTGTGTGGGCCTTGCAGATACTTCCTCAACCTGAAAAGCTCCAGCACCCAGGAAAAGGCTCTTAGCAAACATCTCGACTGTACATTTCCCAAGTGAAGATCATCTCCGTTCTTACCAGTTTGACTTTACAACTGCTGTCCCCAGTAATGTCAGAGTTGACACTGAGAACATAAGCACACTGCCCATCCACAAGATGACAGTCAGGTGCTTTCAGTTTAATAGCATGACTCTCCACCAAAGTTACGTCATTTCGGGTAAACTATTAATAGAGTGTAGGGGTGGAGTCTAGCCAGTCAATCAGGTTACAACCTGGTGATTTCTGCTTGTGGGTGTGGCCTTTTTCTAACGTGGATCCTGGGGACCTCCCCATTTCTCTCTGCCTTCACCTAAAGAAGGCACAGAGATGTCTGATCCCAATACTGGATCTACAAGACTTTGCACCCAAGGGCCTGTGATCTTCCTCTATCCTGCACCATGGCATTCAGTTGTGCTAGTCTGAAGAGGGGCTTATGGACTAGTATGACTTATAGACTTGAGTTTTCCTGATACACGGTTTCTTGCAGAAGTCTCTCCAGATCTGTTTCTCTAGTCAATCCAGCCTAACACACATCCTGAGTATGACTACATCTCCCAGTTACACTTACAAAATAAAACAAATTTCTCCAAAAAGTGGCTGACAATTAAAAACAATCTAAAGAGTTGTAAACTCAACTTGGCCAAAGTGCTTGGTTAGGGTTGTTTTTACATGTAGCCTGCAAAGACAATCTCCACCCTCTCCATTGTGCCTGGCATGTTAGCAGGAACGCTGAGGTTCAGATGCGCTGAGTATGCACCGAGAATAGCCCTAGTCACTCACCACCACCCCTGGATTGTGTCAATGAAATTTCACCCAGCAGAGGCACTATCACAACAGGAAACCAACAAAAGGCAACAGAACCACCTGCAAACAGATGGCATCTCTGACAACCAGCAAATTGTAATTATTAAATGAACAGCTTCTAACTACAGTTAAGCTACGACCAAGTCATAAAAGTATAAAACATACCTTTTGTTTGGCAAATCCAGGATCAATCACAAACACCACCCCATCTATTGTCAGTGATGTCTCTGCAATATTAGTGGATACAACTACCTGTTGAAAAAATAAACAGCATAAACCATATTTCACTTCAAGGAGAATTCAAGGTAAAGAAAGCCACTTTTGCCAATACAATAAACTTCAAACTAGATATTAAGGTTTTGTCTTCTAACTAAATAGCAAGATCTTTTTCAAGCAAACCTTTCATTCTAAGTTACCACTCAACCCATTGGATATCAAATATGACAACGGCATCCAGTCAAAACTATTGATGAAGCAATAAAAGCACATTGCAGAATGCCTCTGAGATGTCACACTTCTTGGTGAATATGCAAATATCACACCACGAACGTGTATTGATTTTAATGCTTTCAGGAAATATTTACTAAGAAACAATCTATAGTTCTATCAGCAAAACTCAATCCAAGATTTACACAAAATAGCAAACGAGGAAAAAATAAGAACAAGTTACAAATCTACAATTAGACATTGCAATGTTTTAAAACATTATATAATGTTACATTGAAATGTATCCTTTTCAAGTAATTGAAAATGAGTTTCTCCTTGTATTTATCCTGGAGATGTGATTTGCAGTGATCAAAAGACTGCAAAAGATTACTTCCAGAGTGGAGAAATGCCAGCAATTGACACAGAAGAAGAACTTGACAGAGACTGCTCTTACAGTTGAGGGAAAATCCAACATAAACAGAAAACTGAAGTGATATGGAAAATGTACTGATACAATGACATTGAAGAGAGCATTTGAAAATAGGTTAAGGTCTATTATCTATAGCAGTGGTTCTCAACCTGGGGGTCGCAACCCCTTTGAGGTGTGTGTGTGTGTGTTTAACAACCCTTTCACAGGGATTGCCGATTCACAACAGTAGCAAGATTACAGCTATGATGACATAGCAACGAAAATAATTTTATGGTTGTGGGGTCGCCACAACATATGAAACTGTATTAAAGGGTCATGGCCTTAGGAAGGTTGAAAGTCACTGATCAATAGACTTCAGTTTCAATAAGGGTCTAAGGGGCAGACCTCACCACACCACGGACATATGTCAAGAATGGAAAGGAATTCTATTGACTGTCATTATTTGATTTAAATCATTTTATTGGGAGCTAGTACAACTCTTATCACAACCCATACATTTTGTCAAGCACCTTTGTAGCCACCATCATCCTCAAAACATTTTCTTTCTACTTGAACCCTTGGTATCAGCTCGTTTTCCCCCTTCCTTCCTCACAAACCCTTGATAATTTATAAATTATTGCCTTTTCATGTCCAGTGTCTCCCTTCTCCCACTTTTCTGTTGTCTGTCCCTCAGAGACGGGGGCTACATGTAGATCAGTGTGATTGGTTTCCCCTTTCTTCTCCTATTTCCCTCCTGGTATTGCTACTCTCATTATTGGCCCTGAGGGGGTTATCTGTTCTGGATTTACTGTTATCTTCAGCTCTGACCTGTACTGGTGTACATCCTCTGGTCTAGCCGGATTTCAAAGGTAGAATAGGGTCTCGATAGTTGATTTTTACACAAGTTTATTGTCCTGACATTATTAAAAGAACTTTGCTAAAGTAACTACTTCTAGTTGCTTGAGTTAATTTGGACTCAAAACAACCTCATCTATGTTCAACAAAATAAAAACACTGCCTATCCTCACAAGGGCTGCTGCATTGAGACTGCAATCATAGTCGCTATGACTATCCTACTTGTTGAGGGTTTCCCAAGCATGATGTCCTCCAGACCTGTTAACATGTGCATAAGAAGAAGGTTTGCAATGCTTACTTCTAAGTAAGCAAGTACTCTGACTTTAAGATAAATTTGTCCTACCCTTCCCCTTGTCCAGCTCTCTCCCACGAGATGGGAAAAAAGTCATAGTATGAGTTAAAAAAAAAAACAAAAAAACTTTACGGTGATGAGTCAAGTGCCAATTCACAATGGCCCTGTAAAATAGAGCCAAACTGCTCCTTTGAGTTTCTGGGAATGTAAATCTATATACAATGGGAGTGGAAAGCCTCAAGCAACTTGTGGGTTCAAACTGCTGACTTTGGGAATAATACATAACCCACTAGCAGTCCTTGGCTTGAGTGAAATATACTTTAATCTTCAAAGTGACAACTTTGCTCTTTCATACTTTAAAGAGGTCTTGTGCAGTAGATATACCCAATGTTAAAAGGCCATCTGATTCCCAGACTGGAACTTATATAAATGCTGAATATGTATCCAAGTAAAACGAAATCTCAGTGGCATCCATCTTTTCTTCATTTGCCATGTGATCCCGTCCCGAGCTGTTTGTTTGTTCACGGGGTTGTCATGCATTCTACAGGGCGCAGCCTTTGATCTCACCGTGGTTCAGATCCTCCTTTCTTTCCACAAACAAGGTTGTGTCATTTGCGTTATGCAAGGCTCACAGGCCTCCCTTCTAGCCTACTACTGCACTCTTCACACATTCCGTCTTCTTGGATTATGTGCTCAGCAGAGTTTAAATAAGTACATCGTGGCGAAGTGAATTTACTTGCTCTGGCTCTTCAATCCCTTCCATTCATTCTAAGTCCCAGTGAAGAGAGTGATCACGTCTACTGTGGCTTTTCCACTGGGTGTACTAAAATGACCTATGTCAGAAGCAGAGAGGATGCTGTGACCATAGAGAAGAGTCACCAGAATGCACGCAAATGAACCTGTGAAAACCGTAAGAATTTCTTGCTGCCTCTCTTTTACTTTAAAAATACTGTCAATAACTTCCCTTTCTGAGTTCATATCTATTGAACATATATACCTCAAAACATAAGCAGGGGACCTTACCAGTTTAAAATCTTACAGAGAATGCACTATTTGCATGTCTGAAGGTTAAGTACTTGCACCTAATACAGTCTGTTGAAAAGACTGACAACTAAAATAATGGTGAAGAAACAGAAGGTTTGATGGTGACACCGTTGTGGTTAATACATATATTCAATAAGGAGAGCCAAAGCAAGAGCAAACAATCTTAATAAGTGGCATTAATAACAAGTGTAGCCTGAAGTCTAAATACCATCAGCTGCTCTTAAGGGCGAAGGATGAAGCTTTTCTACTACCATAGAGTCAGTCTCTCGAAAACCCACGGGGAGTTTTACCCCGTCCTACAGGGTGTTCAGGAGCCAAAATAAGACTTGATGGCAGCAAGTCTAAAAAGTCTTCTAGAAAGTCAACTTAATCACATATGGCACAGCCACAAATCAAGACTTAACAATGATTAGCAAAGCAAAGCAAGCAAGCGCCTCAAAAGCTAAATATTGCCCTTGAATCGACTTCAACTCATAATGATCCTATATAGGGTTTCTCAGACTATATTATCTTTATGGGAACAGACAGTGTCACCGTTCTCGTGCAGAATGGGCTGGTGGTTTAGTAACCAAGTAGTGAAACAATTTTAACATGACATCACCAGGGTTAAGCCACAGGTTGTAGAAAACCACAAAATGCAGAAAATTTCCTTATATAAGATACAGAATTTTAGAAAAGAATATTTAGTTACTAGGTACTTCAACACCAACTAGAAGGACTGCGATTATGTATACAGTCTTCTGATTATAAAAATATGATGCTTACTTTTCCACAATCACATCCCATGATGATGAATATAATGAATTATACCACTTAATTTTTTTTTTTAAGACTCACAGTCTTGTGTAGCTGGCTCTGGAACCTACGTCAGAGTAGAATGGCAAAAAAGGTAATGCCCCTGTATTAATCCAGCACCACTTTATTAAAAGAGAGGAAACAGGTAGATGTGAGTCTCACAATCAATTAATTTAGTGACCTTAAAGTAAAATGCCAGTTTTGTTTTGAAATGGAACGCAGATGCCTTCCTATGGATACACCCCCAACAATGGGCCTCTCAGCTAAGACTTGTTCTCTCCCTGAATCAAATAAGCCCTGTTCCCTGCAAAACTCAAAAGAGGTAGAGAAAGAAGGATTTTATATTTTTGCCTAGTGATTTCATGGGAGGGGTGGTGTAGCACTTGGCCATCTTTGTCTTAAATCTCCTCTACTCAATCGTTCCTCCTTTTCCTGCGTGTGACAGTGTGTGTGTGTGTGTGTGTGTGTGTTGGGGGGGGGGGGGCGGTTTGGCCGTAAGTAAGGAAATCAGTCTAGTATCAACAAAGAAGTAGCATTCCATACTAACACCATTTTCCCCTAGTTATTTTTGAAGTGCAGAGGATTTGTTGTCTATCACCCATCACACATGGACATAACGTAAATCGGTTATCATGAACTGCGACTGGCTGTCTCATGAGCAACTCTAAGTCTTCTTAAAGAAATGTTTATACCAAGCATCACCTTTCTCCCGATTGCTCCGTTCTGCTTTTTTGGAGGGGGTGGTTCAAAAATCCTCTGCTGCTGCTGCGGTGGGAGGGTGGAATACAATGGGATGATCTTAATGTCACCAACTTCAGGGCCCAGATCATCAACCTCCCTCTTTATTCTCTTACAGGCTTCATCAATTTCCTAAAAAACACAAATAGAGGTCTGAGAACTGGACAAACACACATGATATATTCTAAGTTTTAT
>PVJH01008073.1:0-88021 GCA_004026705.1 Nesogale talazaci | reverse complement strand
TCATATCGTATACCGACCGCTATCTCCCTTCCCCCCAAGGTTTCTTCAAACCTCCTTTCCCCACCTTCCCCCTACCCTTCTGTTCCTGAGGGGTTTATCTGACCTGGATTCCCATGTTCTGCATTCTTATCTGTACCTGTGTACATATTCCTGCCTAGCGAGCAGTGAAAGGCAGATTGGGGTCATGATCGTGAGGAACTTTTCTGAAGGTTCCTCAAATTTCTTTACACAACCACTGCTATCATCAGAGTCATAATAATCCATTGATTCATTCTTTCCTTATGAGCTAAACAAACCCATGTGTGCTTCCATTACAGGAGTTTAGGTAATATATCTAACCATTTCACAGATCAGAAAACTAAAGACTACAAGATTAAGGACTTTTGCAAGTTTGAGGTCAACCAGTTGACTTCATGTCAGTTCTGACCCGTGTGCATCAGAGCAGAATCAGGTTCTGTATGTTTTTCTGGGGCCAATGTTTTGGGGGCAGATCAACAGGCCTCTCTTTTAAGGGCCTCTGGGCAGATCTGAAACACCTACTTTTTAGTTAGGAGCCAAACACGTAAAAATTGTAAGTTGTTAGTTTTCAATGACTCAATTCCAATTCATGGTGACTTTATAGAATGAGGAGCCCTGGTATATCTGTGCGGGGCTGCTAACTAGTAAGTCATCAGTTCTAGCACACTCGTCCCCTCACCTCCTTGAGAGAAAGATGAGGCGATCTGTGCCCATAGAGATGTACAGCCTCAGAATCCTTATGCAGGGCCCCTGTAAGTCAGCATTGACTCCATGGCATGGGTTTTAGTTGTGTATATTAGAACAAAGCACTGCTGCATCGATATACTTCCCTAGTCCTAGGTCCCTGGGTAGTGGAAATGCTTTGCGCTCAGTTCAACTACTGGCCTAAAGATTGGCAGTTTGAACTTGCTCAATAGCTCAGAGGAAGAAAGGCCTGGTGATCTGCATCTGTAAAGATTATAGCTCTGGGAAAATCTGGGAAGCACTTCTATGTAATAAGTGAGTTGCTATGAGTTTGAATTGACTACAGGGCAGCTGAATGGGCTGCCTAGTCCCAGTTGTTTTGGGTCCAGTCCTACTAGTAGACAAGAGGGCTTAGTTCAGGAGCAAATTAAAAGATCATGGAACTTGCCCCGCAAACTTTCTGAAGTCCCCGGTACACTGGTCCTGCAAAGAAAGAACAAGCTGTGTTCCTGCTCCCTCGACCTCTAAGCGTGAGTTACTGTTATTCCTGTTTTGCAGAAAAAACATGAGGAAGATGGTGGCACCACAGACACAGCCACCATCTTGTCCAACCAGCACGAGAAGGACAGCGGTGTGGGGCGGACAGACGACAGCACCCGCAACGATGAGAGCTCGGAGCAGGAGAACAATGCAGACGACCCCACAGCGTCCTCCAATCCGCTGGCCGGGCAGAGGAAGCTGACCTGCAGCCAGGACACGCTGGGCAGTGGTGACCTGCCCTTCAGCAATGAGTCCTTCCTCTCGGCCGACTGCACCGACGCCGACTACCTGGGCATCCCCGTGGACGAGTGCGAGCGCTTCCGCGAGCTCCTGGAGCTCAAGTGCCAGGTGAAGAGCGCCGGGCCCTACGGCCTGTACTTCGCCAGCAGCCCGCTGGACGCCAGCAAGAGCGATCCCGAGAGCGTGGACAAGGAGCTGGAGCTGCTCAACGCGGAGCTGCGCAGCATCGAGCTGGAGTGCCTGAGCATCGTGCGCGCGCACAAGGTGCAGCAGCTCAAGGAGCAATGCCGCGAGGCCTGGGCGCTGCCGCCCGGCGGCTTCCGCACCTACAGCGGCCTCGAGGGCCGCAGACATGAGCTCTCCGACATCACAGAGCTCCCAGAGAAGTCTGACAAGGACAGCTCGAGTGCCTACAACACCGGGGAGAGTTGCCGCAGCACCCCGCTCACCTTAGAAATCTCCCCCGACAACTCCTTGAGGAGAGCAGTAGCCGAGGGGGGGCCGAGCAGTAACGAGGGGGCTGCAGGTCCCAGCGAAGCTGACGGAGCAGCCCCCAAGAATCTGCTGGCCATCACGGAAGATCCTGAGCGTGGCAGCCCCAGCTATGGCCCTCCGAACGAGCTGGCCCTCCTCAGCCAGCCCCTGGAGTGCAGAGAGAGGAAGGGCAGTGAGGGCAGCAGGAGCCCCACTCCGAGTCAGAAGCTGGGAGGCTCCTACCTGCCCCCCTACCACCATTCGCCCTACAAGCACGCACACATACCGGCCCACGCCCAGCACTACCAGAGCTACATGCAGCTGATCCAGCAGAAGTCGGCCGTGGAGTACGCGCAAAGCCAGATGAGCCTGGTGAGCATGTACAAGGACCTGAACGCCGCCAGCCCGTCGGAGCCGAGGATGGAGTGGAAGGTCAAGATCCGGAGCGACGGCACCCGCTACATCACCAAGAGGCCAGTGAGGGACCGCCTGCTGCGGGAGCGCGCCCTCAAGATCCGGGAGGAGCGCAGCGGCATGACCACCGACGACGACGCCATCAGCGAGATGAAGATGGGGCGCTACTGGAGCAAGGAGGAGAGGAAGCAGCACCTGGCGAAAGCCAAGGAGCAGCGGCGCAGGCGCGAGTTCATGATGCAGAGCAGGTTCGATTGTCTGCGAGAGCAGCAGGGTGCCGATGACAAGAAGGAGATGAACATCATTGAACTGAGCCATAAAAAGATGATGAAAAAGCGGAATAAAAAGATATTTGACAATTGGATGACAATCCAAGAACTCTTGACCCATGGTACAAAATCTCCAGATGGCACTAGAGTATACAATTCGTTCTTATCTGTGACTACTGTATAATTTACACTTCGGCATTCTGTACAGAAAAAACAAAAACTACCATTGAGATCCCTGCCTCGTTCAATGCGGCAAGCTTTTGTATATAAAATAAATACAGTCACCGTGTTCACCGTTGGCGGTGTGAACTTTACAAAGCTGGGTGGCATAGCTCTATTTTGACAGGAGGTTGACTGCCCTTACTATCTCAGAAGGCAATATTAACAAATGAGCTTTTCTTCAAATACCAATTGTACTTTTTTACTTGTTACCTTTTACATAAAGTACTTAAATTTCAAAAAAAGCCTTTTATTATGTATACTTTCACAAAATAACTTGTTTAAGATATATTCATATAAAAAAGTTAACATGCTTTCTTTTCCTGCCAAAAACACAAAGACAAATTGCCAATATGTATTTTTATTGGAACCCTCTTTTATAATGTTACTTTGCTGAATGTGTTTCCATCTAAGTGGCCATTAATATATAATTTAGGTCAAAGTTTCAATCAAACTACCAAACTCTTTAATATACATAACCAAACCAGCAGTGTTTAGTCTTTTGAGAGGTAAATGTACGCATATTTCGGGTTAAGGTTCTTGAGAGAGTGAAAAGGCTTGTAGAGGAAAGCAAAAAGCAGCTTCGCAGAAGATGAAAGCATGTTCGCAAATAATGCAACCTGTTGGGAGAATTTGCATGTACAGCAAAGTTGTGGATGGAGACGGTTTGTGGAATTTAAAGTGCTCATCATAGTAAATTTTGCTTTGTAGATTTGAAGGTACAGACTTTGACAAGCAAGTTCATGAAATCATGATTAGTTAACAAGTATTAAGAAAAATGAAGTTAAAATAAATTATTATTTTCTATTTGATATGTTTTGAAGTGATTCCTCATTTTGCAGTGGTGCCTATAAAATAAACGCCTTTCTTGCTTGTATTACCTATTCATAGCCTTCCAATCTTCCTGACTATCCGGCATCTCAATTCTGCCCAGTGCCAGGGGTAAAATGAAAGTCTTTCAGCAAAGAATTGAAGAAACACATGTGCAGTTCTGCCTGTCTGCCTGCTAGAAGGAGGAGGTCTGGCGGCATAGTGGCTGCATTGGGCTGCCATCCACACAGTCAGCAGTTCCACAGTTCAGCACCACCCACCAGAGCAAGACAGGGCTTTCTCCTCCATGCTGAGTTACTCTCTGGGAACTCCCAGGGACAGGCTTCCCTGCCCTGCAGGGTTGGTATGAGTAGGAGTTGACTGGATGGCAGTGATTTTTGTTGTTTTTTTGTTAAGGGGGGGGGGGGAGTGGAGAGAGGTTTGTTTGGGTTTGTTTTATATGTCTGCTAGAAAGCTTAAACCTGTCCCCATATGCTCTAACCAAGATAAGCTATGAGCAAGTTTTCCAGTCTGTCAGGGTTTTCTGTGAAATAGCTACAGCCATTCCTTCCTGTCAGTAATAGCTAATAACTATGTCAGTGACTAGGCCCAATTTTTTGTTACTAAGATGTGTCTGAAAAACAGATGATATTTTCAGAGTAAGGGTCACACCAAAGTAGCTGGGCTTCAAAACATATACCATTCGGTTCCATAACCTCAGAGCCCTAACTAAAGAATTTTCATAGAACTGTTCCCTGATTTAAACCAATCTCAGCTGAAAAACCTACTTTTAAAAGCTGTGTTAGTTAAGGTGTTGTTTGTTTTTTGTTATTTTCATTTGCCATGGTGCCAGACATCTGACTTACCCACTGACCTGCCAGAAAATTGAATTGAAATGATCAGGTGTTTAGGCATCTCAGACATAGTCTCCTCCCACAGGCAAGGTTTAAATTAAAACAAGAACAACAAATAACCCTCTTGAGGACCAGAATCTTGAGACCAATTAACAGTCACATTGGTGATAGAGCAGTTTAATAAAAAGAACATGCTGACATCCTTACTCCTCACTGTTGAGATACCTGTTCATTACCTCTTCCAGGACCAGAAATTGCTAGGATAATTGTGTTGGCTGCATTATCTTAATCAACCCTCCAAATTGAGATATTTGTTTATTTATTTTTACAAAAGGTTTACTCTTAGAGACATGGTTTTTCAACTTCCAACAGAATTGGATCCCTGATTCTCAGGAGAAACTCCCCTCCCCAGCACTTTTGCCTTGTGCCCTGGCTTCACATCTAAAGTTTCAGAGCACAAGCCCCAGCAGATGAAATCTAAATCACAGAGAGGCGTACATTAGCAGATGGGTCTCATCGGGGGAAATACCACCTGTTTACCTTTGCACACTCTCCTTAAATGTTCCTGGTGGGCACATATGGCCCCAGGGATGAAGAGTTCTAACCCCAACATTGATGTGAAATCAGTCAACCAGGGGTGCTTCAGATAGGGACTTCTGGAGCACAGCTTGTACCACATGCAAAAAAGGACCTGAAATCAAGTCGGCTGCCATCTAGTCAGTTCCCACTCAGGGCAACCTCATGTGCATCTGAGTAGTCTTGTGCTTGATTACATTTTAATGACCCCCTTTCCTGAAAGACCACGAAATCTTCTGATACCTCAGTGGGTGGGTTTGAGTCCCCAACCTTTTGTTCATAGTCACACACTCAATCACTTGCAGCATAGAGAGTCCTGTGAAAGAGTGAAAACAAATAGACCTGCACAGTCATTAAGCCCCAACTTAGTGTAAAAATCAGGGTCTTTATGTTTTGGTTTTTGGCATTTGTGTGGTTTTTTTTTTCTTTTAGATACTCTTGATCATGAATCAGTAGCCCTCATGGCACAGTGGTTAAGCAGTAGCTAACTGAGAACTCAACAGGTCAACGTCACCAGCCAATGTATTCAAGAAATGTGTGACAGTCTGCTTCCATAAACATGGATAGCTTTGGTGACAGAGGTAAATTCAATTTTGCAATAACAAAAACCTGTAAGTAGATGTGTGGATTGACACGCACACTGAACAGATGTGGGAGGGAGAATATGACTATAGGCATGAATGTATGTAGCTTTGACAGAAGATACCCGTTTATACTACCAACATATACATGGTTAGAGAAGAACATTAAAAAAGAAAAGCCTCCATTCTGACATATCAACCCTACAGGTCAGAGTAGAACTGTCTCTCTATGTTTTGAAGACTAATTCAATAAGGAGATAGAAATCCTAATTCTGTTCAAAATAAAATATTTAAAAAATTCTGCCACAGCACAACTATACACATCTTTTGTTGGGTCCAGAAAAGTAAAAATCAAAGCAAAACAGACTAAAAATGATAATAGAACAGCATCATTTGTAGGGAAAGTTGGATAGCTAGTATTTGATTTAACAAGATACCTTGGAAACCTTACAGAGCAGTGCTGTTTGTCCAACGGGTAGCTATGCGTTAGATGTCAACTGAGGGTTTTCTTGTTTGGTTATAATTTCCAGTGTAACATAGGCTTACACAAAGCTATCAAATCAGCATTTTGGAAGTCATTTCTTCACCGATAAGCAGGAGAATCCAAAGGTACAGAAACACAGCTTATCATAATCATTTTAATCAAGATCCCGGCAGGTGGACTCCTTTTTCTTTTCACCATATACTCAGTGGAGAAGGAGGTAACCCTCATCTGCACAGGGTAATTTGCATGCACTCAAGTCTGCCTTCTCAACTAAAACTCTCACATTCCACAGTGGATACTTAGAGGAAGCAGAATCCTGGAGGAAGGAACCTGCCATTTCCACAAGCTCTCAAGGGACTCATGGGAGCGGAGCATATTTCTTTGCTTATGGTCAAGTTGACTGGTTTTCCTAGATAAAGGTTGCACGTGACAATTCATACCTTCTATTCCAACTGACATGAAACCTAAACAGAAGGTTCATTGTAACCAACAGGTCATTCTTCCTTTGCTTCATAAACTTTCAACAAATCTGGGCCCATTTAAAAATTTGATAGAAGCCATGAATTCATTCAGTGGGAAAAGTGTGCATTAAGCAATATGTTAAGCTGTATGTGATTTCAAGGACTTTAGAGGTTCCCAAAGTCCTTTTAAAAGTTTCCTCTGAAGGTATAAAGAGCTAAATATGGAGGAATAAAATGGTAACTCTACTTCTTCATTTAGTGTGTCCTAGTGGCATAATGGCTACAAGTTGGACTATACACAGCTAGATTAGAAGTTCAAAACCACTAGCCACTTTGCAAGGGATAGACTGCACATGAGTCACAGTCTCAGAAACCCATGGGGAAGTTCTACCCACTCCTACAGGATCACTGTGAACCAGAATAAACTCAATGTCAGAGAGTGAGTTTGGGGTTCCTTCTTTAAACTTAAAATGTTTTTAAAACTTTTTAGAACAATAACTTGCTTGCCTATTTTTTAATATCAAAGGATAGATTTTTTTTCTTATTGGAACCATACTCTGCTGTGCAATTAAAACTCAACAAACATTTACCCTCTCAAGGCTGCAATAAGTACAAATCCCACAGTTCAATACATTTAGCCATGATGCTCAAAGGTCCTTGTTCCCCAGTGCAGCCTTTTCATAATGGCAGCTGAATGACTCAAGTTTAAGTTATCTCTAAAAGACAAAGGAATGAGGATTCACTGATCATCTGCTTCCATGTTGTCTAGGGCAGCAGTCACTGGCCATGCAGGCTATTAAACTCTTTCTACAATATGCTGGTCCAATGAGACTCATTGTTTCAGAGACTTGGGGTGTGTGTGTGTGTGTGTGTGTGTGTGTGTGTGTGTATCTAAAAATAAAGAACAATATTGCAATTATCTTGGGCATGTTTATCTGTTGGAATCATTAACATACCAAGTGTACCTTTCCTTCTAACTTTTTTATGTGAGTACTAGTAAATTTGAAGACTTACATTACATTTTCCTTGGACAATGCTCATGTGGAAATGGTTTGGCATTTTTGTGCCAAGCACTCAATTTGCTCCTTTCACTAAACCTTGAAGGCAGTTCTGGGAGGCAGATGATATTATCAACACTTTACACTCAGATTAAAAGTCCTCCTCAGATGAGTATAGAGAAGCAATTTAAATTTGCATCTGCCTGACACCAAACCCTTTATTTGTCATTACTATGCCTTTACCTTTTTATCAAAGAGTAAGACCAAGGATCCTGGCTGGGTAGTGGTTATGTGTTGAACTACTAACCACAAGATTGTCAGTTCAAAACCATCAGCCACTCAATGAAAGAAAGGTGAGACTTGCTTCCATAAAGAGTTATGCCTCATATATATTTATAGTCTTGACAGCCCAGCCCACAGGGGCAGTTCTAGCCTGTACTATAGAGTCCCTGTCAGTCAGAATAGACTTGATGGCAGTGCATTTAAGCTCCATTGATATTTTTGAAGAAGTATTGATGACAGCAACAGAAATGGCTTCAATAGAAGTGTTTCATTCTGTTCCATTTGAGTCTCCAAGTATGCAATTATCCAACTCTCCTGCCAAGAACATCAAATTGTGAACACAAATCAAGCTTTTCTTCTTTTAAATGCAAATAAGAAATCCCAAATAGCAAGGCTCATAAATATGAGGAGGTACCCGCCAAAAGGTGGAAAAAAGCTCTGCTGGATGATATACAACATCAAACAACTCCCTCATAGTTAGTGCAACCAATGGCATCACCTGGGAAGGATCTCTCTGCCCACAGTGAGTTTTTTCATAAAAACAGTCTTGCTTGAACCTTTTTTTGTGTGATGGCTGATTTACTAAAACTGCATGTGGCTGTGAAATTTTATTTCCTGCTCGGGAAACATGCCACAGAAATGGTTGTGATGTTTAATGAAGCTTATAAGGACAGGGCTATGGAAAAAACTCAAGTGCACCAGTGGTTTTCTCATTTCTAAAAAGGGGAAATGTCAATTGATGATAACCCTCATTCTAGATGCCCATAAACTTCCCAGATAGATAAAAATGTCAACTGATAATGCATTTAGAGTTCATTCCAACAGATCAGGCTGCTAATCAAGCTTTCTATTTAGAGGTTCCAGAAAGATTGTGTAACTTTATGACAAAAAAGGCCTGATATGTGACAGGTGAGGGACTGTTTTTGCCAACATGACAGTGTACCTTCTTACACAGCTATTGCAGTGTGCCAGTTTGGGGCAGAAACAAAAAAACCAGCATGCTTCTCTTTCCCCATGCACCTTACTCACCTGACTTCACTCCATGAGACTTATTTTTGTTTTCATGAATGAAGAGTGTATTAGTCCAGGTTGACGAGTGAAATTCATAAGAGATTCATATATGTATAAGAAAGAGCTTTATATAAAGAGGCATTGTATATTAGGAAAACAAACCAATCCAGTTCAGATCAAATCCATAAATCCGGTATTAGCCCATGTGTTAGTCCGGGTAGACTAGAGAAACAAATTCATAGGCACACATATGTATATAAGGGTAGAGTTTACATACAAGAGGAATAGGACATGAAGAAAGCATCCCAGCCCAGTCCAGTTCAAAGTCATAAGTCACATATGCCCGATACCAGTCTATAATGTCTCCTTCCGACTCACAAAGTCACAGGTCAGTGGGTGCATAATCCATGTGCTGGCGGGGATCTCCCCATAGCTCCTCGCTTCCAGGGCTCAGGGTCCATCAACAGCATTCAGTGGTGGTAGAAGCAACTCAGCCCTGGCAGGGGTCTCCACGTGGCTTCTCCAGCTTCAGAGATCTAGTTCCATCAGAGTAAGAGCCGTGTGGCTTCTCCGGCTCCTCCTGCTCCTGGGACGCTGCCATTTTGTCTTGTCCATAGTTTGTTGTCTCCGAGACTAACTCCCAACAACTGGGGAGATAACTTCTCATCTCCATAAGGGAAATATCATGAGATTTCCTAGAAGTCTCAGGAGAAAGCCATGCCCACATGGAGGCTTCATTGGCTACTCAATGACTATCTCCAGATTAACAGGCTAGACTCCACACCTACATCTCAATCATGAAATTAACATAAATATATGACTGCCATAGACCACCCCTTGCGAATTTCACACTTTCACATAACTGTAGCCATATGTAACCTTCAAATATACAATGGAATCATATCTATACCTCACAGGATAAAACTAAAATGCATACAATTCAACATGTGTCACCATCATTTAAAAATAATATTCTATAAGTGAACAAAACAAAAGATGTTCTGTGCCTTACAATTGCAGTTACAAAATACCTACACCTTGATCCTATGATCCTGTGAATACATATTCTACCACCTATGAGAGTTTGTAAGCCAACCACCTAGTGCCTTTATTCACTCATTTTGGGTATCTAATTTCTATATTGCCCACTCACATCAACCCAGTGTGCTGAGGAAACAATCATATCTTTCAACGTGAAGAATCTTCATTCCAGTTGGAAACTCCTGAAGTGTGCGGATCCTCTTCCTCTTGTCGGGTTCTGGTCAACTCAGTTTGAACTGTCTCACTTAGCCTCACCAGGGTATCCATTTGTCACCTTCCCTTTACACTATAGTCCCATCACAAATTCTCAACATGCCTAGCCCTCTCATGCTAGATCATGAACATCAGACCTGTCAACCCGCTCTCATTTCTCTTATTTCCTGTGAACCAAGTCCATGGGTGTCAGTGGTCAAACCCATCTATTTATTGCTACAGTTCTCCTACTTTCACTGACAAGTAGTAAATCTGGGTGGTCACCTCAAAAGAATTTCAGCCTGCCACAGGTTTCCTTTAACATTCAGTCGCAGAAAAGATTTATTTTCATGGTTCTAGATTCCTTCGCTTTTGAAAATAATCACTAATCAAGATTTTCCAAAGAAACAAACTTCATCTTTGTCAATCAGTCAGTCTGACATTCTTTCAGAATGGAAATATTCTGAGTACTCCAAAAGACTGGGTGGAGCTAACTTCTTCAAAGAAGTCTTTCTAGGTGTGGCCTAAACCTATCTAAGGACAAGGTGGGGTTAATCTCTTCAGAGATGTCTTTGAAGCTGAGTCCTAAACCTGCTAGAGGTCAATGCTTGGCTTAAGGCAACTGGATTTACAAACTCTCTTTTCATACTTCCCAATAAACATTTCTATACATCCTTATATTTATAATAATTGGTATAAGAAATCAGTATAACCAGCATAGAGTCAGAAATTAAACTTAATTCTTAAAACAGTCAAGGTCACTACTTATTAAGCTTATCTATACACTTATCTAAACTACTATTTACACAAAAACATGGAATTAGGTTTCTAAAGGCATCAACACAGATCCATGCTTTCATTCAGGCATTCTGACCTTCTTAACCATTCTCCTTGAGCAGCATAGGTTCTGAGAGATTCAAGTGGTGGCTTTTACCCCTGAGCTCAAGATATGCATTAATAGTATTCATTTTATATAAGAATAACCCAAAATAGCATCCAAACAAAATAATCAAAGGTTTAACTTCCCATATTTTTTCCAGAAAATACCTCAGCAAACTGCAAGGACACATCTGACTTCTGGCTAGCCAAAGAAGTAATAATAACGTGAGGCACAAGTCAAACAAACATCTACTTTCCATCTTTCCATGATTTGTTCCTTTAGTTCCCCACTCCTAAGGTACCATAATGTGTTAGTCTGGGGACTAGAGAAACAAATTGTTAGACATGCATATGGATATAAGGGTATGGTTTATATACAAGAGGAATAGGACATTAAGAAAGCATCCCAACCCAGTCCAGTTCAAAGTCATAAGTCCCATATTAGCCCATATGCCCACAGCCCATATGATTGACACCAGTTGATAAGTTCCTCTTCAGACTAACACAACACATGTAATGATGCCAAATGCAAAAAGATCGCAGACCAGTAAGTGGAAAATCTGCAAATCCATTGATAGTGGAAGCATCTCAGCACTGGTGCGGGTCTTCACGTGGCTCTTCCAGCTCCAGGGCTCTGGTTTCATTAGCATAACTCCATGTGACTTATCAACAGGAGGGTGAAGCAGAGAGAGTGTCTATCCCATGCCCAGGGAGGAAGATAGGAACTCCCAGAATTCTCAGGAGCAGGCCATGCCCAGACAGAGGTCTCATTAGTTATGACATGATTGACAGGCTAGACGCTACCCCCTCACAAGTTGACAGTAGATTATTTAACTGCCACAAAAAGGGACATGAAAGGACAGTGATTCGATGACTTGGAAGTGGTGAAGGAAAAAAATGAGGGAGGTGTTTTCAGCCATCCAAACAGATGAGTTTGAAAAATGTTTCCAGGAATGGAATCATAGATTTGACAAATGCATTAAGTGTAATGGAAAATACTTTGAAGGTGATATGGTTGCGTTGTTAAAAAATTATAATTATATAAGTTTTTTAAAAATTCTATTTTGGAGGGGTACCCCATCATATAATGAAATATGATTACACATTTCCTAATGAATACTAGTTGGAGAACTATCTAGGATTATAAATCAAAGTATAAAAATTAACCAAGTCATTATTTTACTTGAGAAGTAGGTCAGAAGTAGATGACATGTTACTTGTTAGCAATAATTGTCCCAAACGAAGGGAGAAAATACAATTCCGCCACAAGCATCTGCATAGCCCAATTTTATTTCTGTTTCCCAGTTGGTTCAGCATTTTAAGATTTCTGTAATGCATCAACTAATTAAAAAGAAATCACTAAAACTGAGATAAGATGCAAGAAGTCTCATGGAAAATGCTGTAGTCTTCAATTTTGATTCAATGTGAATTCCCTAAAGCAGTTACAAAACAAAGTGCAGTTCTTTAGGTTTCATTCAGAAGAGTTTTTTTGCTTAAATGATCCATTTTTCTTTAGCTTCCAGTTGCAACTAATCCCAGAAGGGCAGGCTCCACAGGGGCTTGCAATTTGCCTAGCATGTGCTTTTACCTCTCAATGGCTGAGCACTGACCTCAGAGCACACACCATCTTTTTAAAATGAAAAAATAGGAATTTAATGACCCTGCTTTTAATGGGTCTGTTGCAAAGGCCATTTGCATAGGCCATTTGAAGAGTCTTGGGAAATACTCTAGACCTCACCAGAGCCTATCAAACATACATGCGAATAAACTTTGTGGTGTATTTAATCTTCCTTGCTAGATGCCTGCCCAGACATTACCAGAAACTGTCCAGATCTAGGAGTGTCAACTCCAACACAAATGCAGACTGTTGTGCTCAGGTAGCCATGTCAAAGGCACATAGATTTATGCACCCACTGTAATTTGTGCACACACTCCTTTCAGGGCAGGAGTGAGCCTTTATGGAGCTTATAGAAGTGTTTAAGAAAACAGTCATCAAGTTGGTGATGTACCATTACATATTGGGTTGCTAACTACCAGGTGAGCAGTGTGAAACCACCAGCCACCCCACTGGAGAAAAATGAAGCTTTTTTGCTCTGTAAAGTTATGTGAGTCTAGAAAACTCACAAGGGCAGTTCTACCATGTCCTATAAGGTCCTTTGATTCAGAATCAACTTAGTGGCAGTGCATTTGTTTGTTTTTTTGTGTCATCACATGAATCTTTACATGTCCCCTGTAGCAGTTACATAATTTGGTGTCAACTTGAGATTATTAAGAGTGAAGTAGTGGAGTTTATCCTGTCAATTAGGCCACTTGGAGGCATTATGGAGATAAACAGTTCCCTACAGGCAGTATGCATAGAATCTCCCTGCAAGACATCCCTGTTGACAAGACACATAAAAAAAAGGTGATGGCAGTCAGAACCTTGGAGCTCAAGGAGCCATGTGCAGATCCATGCCAGTGTTAAGATGCTTCCACCATCACTGAATCCATAATACTTTTCATCTACTGGCCTGTGATCTTCCTGCACTTGGTGTCATTGCATGTGTTGCATGACTGAAGAATGTACAGACTGGTATCATACATATGAGCTAATATCAGACTTATGGACTTGATCTGAACTTGGCTGGGATGTTTTCTTAATAATACAATTACTCTTTTATATAAAGCTCTTTCTTGTCCTGAGATATCACCAGATCAGTTTGAACCTCTAGACCTTTCCTTTGACAGTCAGGTGCTTAACCACTGCACCACCAGGCTGTCAAAGTTCTTTCTTATATACATGTGAGTTTCTATGAATTTGCTTCTCTAAACCCAGAATAGCACATCCCTAAACCCACTGCCTTTCAGGCATTCCAACTCATAGTGGCTCTATAGGTCAGAATAGAGCTGCTCAGGGCTTCTGGGATGTGGATCTTGATGGGAGCCAACAACTCATCTTTCTTCCAGGAGCAGTTGATAAGTTTGAACCCCTGACCTTTTCACTAGTAGCTCAATGCCTAACCCACTGCACTATCAGTGCTCTTTGAGGTCTCCCTCTAAAGATGCAAAAATCTTAAATCTAGACCAATAGAATTTGATAGTTTTCCGTATTTTTAAAACTTTGAAAAATATATGTTACTTAGAGCAACACTATTTTATTCAAATACTGAATTTTTCAAGCAAGGGATATATTCTTTTATTAAAACATATTATTTAAGACAACTAAAACACAGTACACTACTTGCCTTAGTTTGTTTCACTGAGGGCTTGTGTGTCACTATGATGCTGGAAGTTACGTCACTTGAATGCCACATGCTAGTAGGGTCACCCAAAGGGAATGGCGCTTCCAACCTAAGAACAGTTGATGAAGAAGGACTGGGCTCCCCCCCCCCTTTAGGGGAAGGAGCCATTGCAAACCTTATGCATAGCTTCAAAACAGTTTCAGATCCTGAAGGCCTAATAAATGGAAACAGAACACTTTTGGAGAAAGTACTGGAGGATGGGCCCCTCAACTCAGAGAACACTCGAAATGTGATTGAGGAGTTGGTTTCTAGGACTAGTGATGACTGTGGAATATGAGTCAGATAAAGCCTATAGGTGTGAAGATTTCAGGATCTTAATTTGCTAGTGGGGCATGACTCAAGGTATGGAGAAACAGCTGCAAATATATATATTAATGGTTGGAACTTGGAAGGTACAAAGTATGAATCTAGAAAAATAAGAGTTGTCAAAAATAAAATAGAATGCAGAAAGATCAATATATGAGGCAATGGTGAGCTAAAATGGACTAGTATTGGTCATTTTGAATCAGAAAACCATATGATTTACTATGTTGGGATTAATACAATCAAGAGGGGTGGCATGGCACTCATTGTCAAAAAGGCATTGTAAAATCAATCATGAAGGACAAGGCTGTCTGTGATAGGATTATATCTAACTGCCTTCAAGAAACTTCAATCAATACAGCTATTTTTCAAATTTATATACCAAACATAGAAGCTAGTAATGCAGAAATTGAGGAATTTCTACCAACATCTCCAGTCTAAAATTGACCAAATATGCAATCAAGATGCATGGATAATTATTGGCAATTGATATGAAAATGTTGGAAATAAAGGGGAAGGAATAGTATTTGAAAAATATAATCTTACTGGTAAAAAATGAAGCTGGAGATCGCATGATAGAATTTTGCAATACCAATGACTTGTTCATAGTAAATATCCCTTTTTATTAGCACAAAAGACAACACATAGATTTCTCCAGAAGAAATACACAGAAATCATATTGATTACATTTGTTGGAAGAGATGATGAAGAAACTCCAAATCAGCAGTTGAAACCAGGTAAGGAGCTGACTGTGGAACAGACCATTAATTGCTCATATGTAAGTTCAGGATAAAGCTGAGGAATATTATAACAAGTGAACAGAGACAAAATACACCTTGAGTCTATTACCCCTGAATGTGATAAGATCTCAAGAACAGATTTGATGCATTGCATATTAATGATAGAAGACCTGATAAGCTGGGGCAAGGGGGTGGGAAGCACATCATTTATTCACGAAGAAAGCAAAAGTTTTATTAAAAAGACAGGAAAGGTTTAAAAGATTTAAAAGATCTTCTGGTGTCAGAAGAGACTCTGAAACTTGCTCTTAAATATAGAGTAGCTCAAGCAGATGAAAAAATGATGAGGTTAGAGTTAAATAGAAAATGCCAGTGGTCACCTGGAGAGTGACAAGGTAAATATGATAATGACAATGTAAAAAGACCTAGAATTAGAAAGACAAAAGGAAAAAAACATGCTTAGCATATCTTAGACTGAAAGAAGTCAAAAAAGAAATCAAATCTCAAATTTCAATACTGAAAGATTTTGTGGGCAAAATATTGAATGAAGCAGGAAGCATCAAAAGATGAAAAAATAGAGTCACTGTACTAAAAGAACTAGTCAACATTTTACCATTTGGAGTGGTTACATATGAGCAAGAACCAATGGGGTTGAAAAAGGAAGATATTCAAGCTGCATTGAAAGTATTAGTCAAAAACAAAGCTCCAGGACCTGAGAGAATACCAATCAAAATGTTTCAACAAACTGATGAAGTACTGAAATTACTCACTTGTCTATGCCAAAAAATTTGAAAGATAGCTAGTAGAGATTCATTTTTGTACTCATTTCAAAGAAAAGTGACCTAACAGAATGCTCAAGTTATCGAACCAGAAGAATGTGAAATACGGATGGGAGGGAGGCTTATTAACCATCTGCATTATATAGATGACTTGCTTGCTGAAAATGAGGACTTGGAACCCTTGCAGATGTAAATAAAGAATTTGCAACCTTTGTTATAGATTACAGCTCAGTGTTAACAAGACCCAAATCCTCACAACTAGACCAATAGCTTCATCATTATAAATGGAGGAAAAGTTAAAGTTGTTAAGGATTTTGTTCTGCCTGGATCTACAGTCAATGCTCCTGGAAGCAGCAGTCATTAGATCAAAAGACATGTTGCATTAGGTAAACATGCTGCACAAGACCTCCTTAGAGTACTGAAAAGCAAAGATATTGCATTGTGGGACAAGGCATACCTGACACAAACCATGGTGTTTTGAATTGCCTCATGCATATGAAAGTTGAATTTTGAATATGGAATACTGAGGAAGAATCCATGCATTTGCAGTATGGTGCTGAAGAATAATGAAGGTATGATGGACTGTTAAAAGGACAAACAGATCTGTCTTAGAAGAAGTATAGTGAGAGTTCCCCTTAGAGGCAAGAATGGGGGAGACTTCATCTTATATACCCTAGATATATTTTCAGGCAAGATCCATCCCTGGAGAAGGACAGCATGCTTGGTGGAGGGGTATCTAAAAAGAGGTAGGCCCTCAAGGAGGTGGTTTGTCACTGTGGCTGCAACAATGGGTTAAGTAGAGGAACAATTGTGAGGTTGGCACAGGACTGGGCAGTGTTTCCTTATGTTGTGCATAAGGTTGCTATAGGTAAGAACCAACTGAATGGCATCTGGCAGCAATAACAAAACATACCATAGCACTAGCACCTGTGCTCTTTTAGGTACTGCCACAGATGTCCCTCGAGGTCCTACTAAGCACAAACCATCATGCTCATGCTGAGAGGCAAAGGATGGAAGGGAGGGGCTGCATGGGGCCAGCGGTTCACTTCAGATTGAGGTGTCGGTTGTGTCCAGGAACTGAGGTTGCAGAGGCATGGCTTATCTGAACACTTTGCTTTAAAAAGTACTGGAAGAGAGAATGGTGTGTGTTATGATTTGAGAAACAGTAGGCAGGAGTCAAAATATTTGATCATAAATGTCCCTGAAATATGCCTCATATATACTGAGGACCTGCTATGTGTCAGACGCCATGTTAAAATCTTTCTTGGTATCAGCATGCTCAACTTTCAATAGCCCTCTGATTTTGCACAGAATACAATAACTACGCAAAGTGAAATAGGTGGTCCATTGCTACAGGAAAAACAAAATTACCTTTCTTCCCTCTATTGCTGTGGTAAGAGAACTTGGGTGATGTAGTACTTGAAGCATGCAGCTGCTAACCCCCAGCTTGTGAGTTTGATCCAACCAGCAGGAGAAAGATGTAGTGGTCTGCTTCCGTGAAGAGTTCACCTTGGAGTCATCGAACAATTCTATTCTGTCCCAATGGATCACCATTTGAGAATCACCCATCTCCAGATACCAATCCTCTCAGACTTGGGCTGGTTTCCTGATAATTTGCACTTTAAAGAAAAGTCTTTTTTCTCCTCAGTTTGTTTGCGTTTCTTTTTCTGATTCCTCACCAGAAAGTGTGCTTCTGGTAGTAAAGTAGAAAAATCTGTTCCACAGTCTTATTGTATCCCTGGTGCCTCGGCAAATACCTGGTGTGCAGAACCCAGGCCCAACATCAACTCACTGCCATTGAGTCAGGTGTGACTCCTAGTGAACATGTAGAAGGGGCATGATAAATATTCAAAGGGAAGAAGGCTGGAAATCAGAAGAGCAACTCAGAGATACCTCTCCTCAGCTGCATGCTCATTTCTATCATATGCGCTTCTTCATGCATAACACTACTTTTTTCTGTGAACAAGTTTGGCAAGGAGACAGGTAGATCTCAGGTTACTGTATTAATTTCCTGTGGCTGAGGTAACAAATTTCCACAAACTTGATGGCTTAAGACATAAACCAACTTATTTCCTCACTGTTCTGGGGGCTAGAAATCCAAATTCAAAGTATTATCAAGATTCCCACCTACCCACCTCACCCCCTGGAGAAACTGAGGGAGACTATATCTCAGGCCTTTGTCCTAACTTCTGGTGGCTGCCTGCAATTCTTCTCATTCCTTGGCTTGTAGACACATCACTCTCCATTATCACATGATGTTCTTGTGTGCTACCTTGTCATGGGATCCCTTTTTCCTTAGAAGGTTAAAGGCCACTGTGTTTATCTAATCTAGCATAGTATGACCTCATTTTACCTGAATGAAATCTGCATGGACTCTTAATTCTGACTAGGGTCACCTTCACAGGCACCAGGGGATAAGACTCCAACTTAGCCTTTTGAAGGACCACTGTTCCCACAATAGTCTCACATCTCCAAGGACAATCTCAAGTGTTCAGTCAGATTCCTGATGCATACACATACGTGCATGCACACACACACATAAATGCTTTTTGTCATAACATGGGTGAAATTACAGAGTAGGTGAATGGTGAAAAGTGAGAGTAGGGAAAAAGAGGAGAGAAATTACACATGGCATATGTTCACATGTGATTGGGATCAGAGATAGAATTTTGCAATCATTTTTCTTAAACTTTTTCCTGAGTTCTTTTAATTTCTAATATGCTGAGCATGTTCTTGGTCAAGGTTTATGCATGTTATGAGATGGTTCACAGATTCCTTATTTTTAATGCAGAGTAAGATACCATTGTGTGTGTACCAAAGCATATCCATTTTTCCACTGAATATTCAGGACATTCAAGTGGTTTCCATATTTTTGCTACTATGCATAGTGCTGTGATGAATGTGGGTGCACATATATCTATTAATGTGCCCATTCTTATTTCTCTATATATCAAGTAGGAGGATTTCTGGGTCATATGGTATTTCTGTTCTCAACACTTAGAGAATGTAACATCCAGAGTGACACCTTTCCATACTAGTTGCACCATGTCTTACCAGCAGTGTATGAGGCTTCCAGCATCTCCTCATTCTTGGCAGAATTTGTTGTTTTCTGTTTTTGACCTTTGTTACTAATGTAACCGTGAGGTGATATCTCATTATTGCTTTGATTTCAATCTCTCAAAAGGTTAGTGTTTGACAGCCTTTTTTCATGTGTTTGTTGGTGTTGAGTGTTCTTTTTTTTTTTTTTTGGTTAAGTTGCTGAAGTTTTCTGTACGTTGTTATAGAGATTAGTCTCTTGTCCTACATGCAATTGCCAACAATTTACCCCTGTCTGTGAGTTCTCTTTTTGGGAATATTTTTGTTATACTTAGTGCTTAATTTTTAGGATGTCTCAGTCATGAAGCTTATCCAAGGATAAGCTTGGATAAATCCTTGGATCCAAGGATTTACATAGCTTATCCAAGCTATTTGTGTGTTTTCAGTCATGCTTGATAGAATATTGGTGCCATGCATCAGGGACCTTGAGTTTGTCCCTAAATTTTTAATTATTTGTATAGTTCTGGTTTTGCATTTATGTGTTTAATCCAAAATAAGTTCATTTATGCATGTGGCTTGAGGTACAGATACTGTTTCATTCTTCTGCAAGTGGATATTCAGTTTTGACAGTGCCATTTATTAGAGAGGCAATCTCTTTTTCCACTTGATATGATTCAGCTTTTTGTCGAGTCAGTTCTCCATAGACAAATGGATTTACTTCTGAAATATGTCAATTTAGGAAGTATGTTTAAAGACACCATAATTGGGCAGTAAAATCACCTTTGTTTGGCTTTTTATGTTAGAGGTGAAACAGAAAGCTCTGCTATGAAATCTCCTTGAGGGCATCTGGATGTAGGTATAGCCTCTGAAGCTTCATTCCTGGGACAAGCCTCTGTTCCCAGCTTCAGCAGACTGAAAATGTCTACATAACTTTCTTCTAAGTATGTACCAAGTCTTCTGAGTCACACATGGGTGGACTTGAACTCCATTGGCAACTGAGCAAATTAACACCCAGAGGTGTCTCTCTTTACAGAGGCTAACTATTCATTGATGTGCCAGAGGGTTACGAACCATATTCAAGAACTGCATTTACCTACCTTACAAATTAGGCTAGACCAGAGGATGTACACTGGTACAAATAGGAACTGGAAACACAGGGAACCCAAGACAGATGATCCCTTCAGGACCAGTGTTGAGAGTGGCAATATCAGGAGGGTGAAAGGACGGTGGGGTAAAAAGGGAGAACCCTTTACAAGGATTTACATATAGCTTTCTTCCCTGGAGATAGACAACAGAAAAGTGGGGAAAGGAGACGTCAAGATATGACAAAATAATAATAATTTATAAGTTATCAAGGGTTCATGAGGGGAGGGAGGGGGAGAAATGAGGAGCTGATGCCAAGGACTTAAGTAGAAAATACATGTTCTGAGAATGGCAACAAAGGTGTAATTGTGTTTGACACAATGTATGTATGTATGTATGTATGTATGTATGTATGTATTGTGATAAGAGTTGTATAAATCCCCAAAGAAATGATTTTTTAAAAAAAGAAAGAAAACTCAGAGAAGACAGTTCTCATGTATGGAGTGACCAGGGGTCTGCTCCAATGGCAATGCATTAAAAAAAAAAAGACTTGCACTTATACATCTTCCAACTCAAATGCAAATGAAGCCTGGTTAATACATTGTGTGTATTTTCCACAAGGGAGAAAGTTCACCCTACTTTGGGTAGGAACTAGACATAACCCTGGGTAGGAGGAGGAGGAGGAAGACAAGGGTTGATGGATGAGGACATATGAAGCGGTCTCATTGCTGTAAAATCCATTACAATTGAGTCAATTCTGAATCACAGCAATCCCACAGATTAAGTAGAACTGCCCTCTAGGGTTTCTGAGATTGTAAAATCTTTATTGGAGCAAACATCCTCATTTTTTCATTGAGAAATGGAATGCTAATCCACTCTTTTATTGATGAAAATTTAGGTTGTTTCTGATTCTTCGTGATTGTGAATTGTGCCACACACACACACACACACACACACACACACACACACAAAACACAATGCAGTGCAGACAACTGGCCATGGTCTATTTCTTACCTCTTCTGAGTATAGACCCACTAGAAAAATTGCTGGACTGTATGGTAACTCAGTATCCATTTGCTTTAAATATTGCCATATGGTTTTCCACAGTAGCTGTGTGTATCTACATGGCCACCAGCAGTGGAGAAGAGTTCGTATCACACCACATCCTCTCCAACATTTGATGCTCTCTGATTTTATGGTTTGCATTATCCTCAAGGGTGTTAGGTAGTATCTCATAGTGGTTTTAATTTGCATATGTCTGATGGCTAATGATTGAGCATATTTTCTCATATGTTTATTGGCCACTTGGATCTCCTCTCTAATGAAACTTCTGTTCAGATCTTTTGCCCAATTCCTCAGGGGGTTAACTGTTTTCTTCTTTTTGGGGGGAGGAGGGAATTGCTGCCCTCTGGTGGTGGGAGTAGGAGGCCCAGCCTTTGCTCCTGTGGAGCCTCTGCTGGAATTGAACCTCCATCGCAGGGGGTCACAGTCCCGCGTACAACCACTACGCAACTGGGGCTCAGCCTGTTTTCTTCTTTTTGCAGGCTAGAAGGGTGTTGAAGAATTTGGTATTAAGTCCTTTGTCTGTTGGGTTATTGTTAAAATTCCTCTCCTAGTTGTGGGTTCTCTTGTTACTCTCTTGGTGAAGTCTTTCAATGCACACAGGTGTTTTAACCTTATGTCTCTATTTCAGCTTACCCTTTGGGTAACTTTCCATATTATAGTTAGTCTATGTATTTCCTGAGTCAAGGTTCTTAGGTTTGTCCTGATTCCTTCATTGATGGTACAGATAGTTTGGGGGTTTACTTCTGTGATCCACCTTGAGTTTTTTATTGTGCACGGGGTGAGGTAGGGGTTTTGTTTCATTTTTCTACAGGTGGATATCCATTGTTTCCTGTACCACTTGTTAAAGAGAGCATCTACCTCCCACTTGAGATCCTTTGGGCCTTTGTTGGAGATGGTTTTATGTCTGTTTTGTAGTTGTCGTTGTTGTTCTTTTCCATTGGTTTGAATACCTGTCACTACTCAATGACCACACTGTTTTTACCATGGTAGCTGTATAGTAGATGTCAAGACCAGATAAAGCAAGCCCTCCAACATTGTTCTTCTTCTTGAGGAGCTTTCTGCTAATTCTGGGTTTCTTCCCACTCCATATAAAATTGGTGGCCATTTTTTTAAAACTCTTTAAAGAAGGTTGTTGGTATTTCAGGATAGCATTAAACTTATATAGTGCCTTGGGCATGACTGGCGTCTTTACTATATTGTGTCTTCTTATAAACAAGTATGAGATATTCTTTTATTTATTGGTTCCTTTAGTAGGGTCCTGTATTTTTCCTTGTATAGCTATTTCAATTTGTTCTTGGCTATTGTGGAGGGGACTGCGTTCTAGATCTCTTCCATGGTCTTGTCCAATATATATGTAGAAAAACCAATAGACTTCTGTTTGTTGATCTTGTGTCTTGCTTGTGCTTGCTGGATTTGATCTTCTGACCACAGTGAATAGGCAAGGATTTTTCGCAGGTTTGGGGATTTTATGGTGCATTCTTTGAGTTTTTCCTTGACCAGGAAGACTCTTACCTCACCATGTATCTTAGTAGATAGTTTTACAGAGTAGAGTATTCATAGGTCGGTGTTTCTTTTTTATTTACCTTTTCAAAGGTTTTACTCCACTCCTCCTCTTCATGGTATCTTCTGATAGATCTGTGTATATTCTTACCTGAGCAACATTGTATGTGACTGCTTTTTATCTCTTGTTGCTTTTAAAATTTTCTTTTTCTCTCAATGTGGGATAATTCAACTACTATGTGTCTTTATGAGTTCTTCCTGGAGTTTAGTCTAATTTGTGCCCTCTCTGCTTCCTGTATGAATGTCTAATTCTCATTCTTTAACAGGGGGAAGTTTGCTTCCAGGAATTCCCTAGAAACTTTAGGTGTTATGTCTTTCTTGTGTCTTGTTCTGGAAGACCAATTATTCAAATATTGTTCCTCATTATAGCAACTATCATTATTCTCAGGTTTTCTTCTCCCTCTTTAATTACCTTGTTTGACTGAAGTCCACTTGACTATCTTCAAGATTGCTGGTACAATTCTCTGCCTCTTCTAATCTGTTGGTGAGGTCCATGATCATGTGTTTTGTTTCCGTTGTCTCATTGATTAGTTTGTATATTTTCCTTTGGTGCTTAGATGTCACATCCCCTGTATTGTGGACTTCATCTCCTCTATCATTGCATCTTTATTCTGCGTTGTTTTCCTCAATCCTATATTACTCCATGTAGCATTCTGAAGATTTCTTTTTTTTAACAAATCAATGCGTATTTCTTCTATAAACATTGTTAACTTTAGGACTTCATTTGCCATTGCACTTTGTTTTTCTTAGTTTTTTGTTGAGGATGTTGAGGCATGTTGCCAGCTGTATATTGTTTTGGAAGAACTGGACATCATGTTGCCGGGAGTCTAAGGGGCCCTGAGTTCTTTCTCTGTATGACTGGTAAGAGTGCTTTCAGGGACTACCTGTGGTCTACTATGGTACTGTGGCAACTCAGTGAGGCTGGAGACTGTAGGTATGCCACTGGACTTGGTTGAGACAGATCTGTAGCATGGGCACGGGTCTGGTCTGGCCACAATTTATAGACTCTGTGCAGCCAAAAACTGGTAGAGCAATTTTTGGCTTGGGTTATAGATTTCAGCCTCTGGATTTTTCCTGTTTTTTTGTTTGGGGGTGTTTTTCTCAATGATAAAAATCATAGGCTGTGCTCTGGGGATTAGAGCTCTATTTGTCTTGTTATGTTAATTTTATGCTAATGGATCAGAACCATGCTTCTGACAGCTTGCATTCAAAGTTATACAAAGGAACACAGCCTGGAATTGCAAGGATTTATTATTTTATTTTTTAATGGGCTTGTGTGGTGCCCTGGTTTTAGGGCTGTGCCTCGCTGTCTCCCAGGGAAGGGTGAACAGATACAGCAGACTGAGCATGTGTTTGACTGGATCTGAATTCTCTTCCAGCTACACTCGTATGTCACTCCTAGATCTCTCCTGCATAGCTATACAGACTGTGCTCCAGGGATCTGTGATCTGTCACAGGTAAATATTCCAGAGGTTCTTCAATTGCTGCTAATTAGTGTCTAATAATCTATCATTACCCATACTGGCAGGTATGAAGCTGAAGAGAGGGAGAAAAGGAGATGGCTAATGTAGTCACTCAGTTCCTGACTGGGGAGTGAGAAGGGAAAGTCTGAGAATGTAGAGACAGGGTGGATAGTAGAGAACGGAACTCTAGTGTGGGTACTGTGGATTGTTCTCAGAAGCTCTCCAAGAGCGTGGGATTATGAACACCTTTCAACGGCAGACTGGGGAAATTACTGCATGCTGTGGGTCTCAGATCTTGTATGTATGAAGAGGTGTCCCACTGGACATAGTGAGTGATTGGCACAGTCTGAGGCAGACTCAGTGAACGTAGGGCAAGTTCTTGAATTGATCCATGGGCAAAAATTGCAAGGGGAGGTGAGAACCAGACCCTAGTACAAGGAATCTCTTTTTAGCACTCAGCATCCCAATATTCACCTCTTTACCTTTTAATTTTTTGATCTAACAACAGGAACACTGGGTGGGTGATTCTACCTGGATGCTATCTCTCCCAGTATCTGATGGTTCTTATGTGTGCTGAAGTTTGAGAAACACTGGCAGGTTTTTGTTTATTTGTTTCTTTAATCACTGGACTCAGAATGTAGTTCCAGCATGTGATAGGCATTTTAAAATATATGCTAAATAAGCAAATAATTAGGGTAAGCATGATGCTATAAATTTAGGATAGACTATGAGAGATAATCTCTCTAAATTGTTAGCTGAGATCAAAAGTTCAAGAAGAGCTAGTACTACAAAGAGGGTGGGCAAATATATTCTAAGGAGACTCTAAGAGTAAGTGCAAATGAACCAGGGCAGAAAAGAAGGTTCTGTGTAAACAGATTTCTTGAGCAGTCACCCTAACCAGTTTAAGAATTCAATCTGACTCTACAATCTGGCATCTTAATTCTCCAAACAACTTTAGGTACAGGTGGGGGTGTGGGTGGGCTGTGGGGGTAGGGGTGGGTGTGGGTCTCCTTTTGGTTTAACCAGCTGGTTAAAAATCCTGCCTTCTCCCTGATCACAACAGCCTACTTTGTCTGATGAATGAAGCTATCATACACAAAGCCTGTCTTGTTCGGGGTCAGGATGAACTCTCAGTGACCTGGGATAAAAGGAGCTCCCAAATGCTACCCAGTGAGCCAGACTGAAGGACCAAGGTGGCATTTGGATGCTCTGATCTTGGACAATTTTTTTCTGAGACAAGTGCAATTCTCATCATCTCAAAACAATAAAGAGAAATTGCCCCAAGACAAATCTAAGAAAACTTAAAAAATAGTAGACAAAAGGAAGCAGATGAGAGAAAGCAATGGCAGATATAATAAGAATGATTCACATCACCTAAAGCTAGGGAAGGGGATTTGGAGAACAAACACCACTGATTCTACCTACACCAGGAAGACTTAGTCAGACTGGACAACCCTGGGAACCAGATAGACAGAGAGAGCCTCAAGGGGCAGGTTTCCACCTAGAATTCACAGACTTGCACCGGGAAAACAAGATGCTGTCTTGGTTCTAATTATACCCACTGTGAAAATTTCTTGCATTGTATTTTGTAGTATTACAAAATATTGTACTATGTAGTATTTTATAGTATGTCTGTAGAACAACAGGAATATTTCCGAAAGTTAGGAAGAGTAGCAACAACAAAAACACTGTGCTGTTAAGCTTCTTAAAAGAGACTCAAAGTTTTCACATGCAGTGAAGAGACTTTAAGCAAGAGTTTGGGAGACTTCCTATAAAGGTGATATAGTAAGTAGTTTAGGATTTGTAGGTCTAGAAGCAAAAATCAGGGATATTGTGTAACTACTTAGGTAAGATAGAAAGCGAGTTTCCACATTTTTATGGCTGAAATAAAAACTACAAGGAGGCTTCCATAGTTCATGAACAAAAATTCTGTTATCTTTTCATTCAATTTTTTCACAAATGTTTTAAGTCCCCTTATGTAACTGAACACTTTCATAAACACGGATTTATTAACTTAAAATGATAAAATTCTTTTTTGTGGAGGTGATATTTGCATGCTACCCTTTCTAACTTTCAGAAATAACCCTGTTGTTCCACAGACATACTGCAAAATACTACATACTACAAAATTTTGTAATACTACAAAATGCAATGCAAGAAATTTTCACAGTGGTTATAATTAGAACCAATCTGATATTGAAAGCAAGTATGCATTAGCATCAAATCAATGGCAAACATTTACTGGTAAGAGCCATTCTTAGCTCGAGAGCCACAGGAAAACTAGGCAGTAGGCTGGATTTGGTTCACAGGCCCTACATGGCTAAGTCCTGAGATCCAGACGACTATCACCAGTATTCTGAGAACTCCTGAGACTAAGGTTTCAAAATGCATGTCTATTTTCCTCCCCACAACCCAATGCCTAGCACAATGCAAATAGCTTAATAAGGCTATAATGTTGTGTGGCCCATTCAAGTATAACACCTAGACTGTTAGTCCTAGAATGTGGTGGTGAGCCTTGTTCTGTCCTACTGTTGTCTGAGATGTCCCTAGAAATGTCAAAAAGTGACCATCTGCATCTGAGCCATTCTCAGGCAGGTATATGTTCTCAGATCCTTTAAAGAGCCACTTACCCCCACATCTACAGTCTCAGCCCCACCAAACTCCCTGCTCCTTCAATTTCTCAGTTTGAAAAGAACTTTCTGGGTACATATTTATATACAAAATATTTTCTAGGCCATTATTTTTTAGTTGAGCCCCAAACAAGACCTTCTATATGCCTTGGCTTAGCTGGGTTTAGAAACTCCCCATTCATCAGCCATCAGCACATATGTGCCCGTCTCCACCAGAGATAGAAGTCTCTGGTTTCTCCATATACCTCAGTCTACCTCTCAGATCTTGGGTTCCTGTTGAAGCAACTATTACTGGGCTTCAAAAAAATCCATGGAAATCCAAAAGGTAATGAAATCCTTCTAAGAACTTTTAGAAGCCCCCAGGTAAGGTACCTAGATAGGGAAGTGATTTTTGCAGGGAAAGGCACTCATAGCATCTTAGATATCATCATGATTTGACTTCATGCTGAAACCCAGAGCCATTGTCTCCCAAAACTAAACAGCAGCAACTCTTTCTATGGTCGTGCCCATCCCATCTAGACATATGTCAATACTTTTCTGACCACTCTATATTTACCCCATTGTTGAAGCGGGATCCTCAACCCTAATTAAGAGAGGAAACCAACAGCCATTTGCTAGTCACATATATTCACTAAGTGTATACTTGAAAGTAGAGAGAACTATTACAGACTGTGGGAGGTAGACTTTATAGTAGCAAGTGGGGGGGGGGCATTGCTTCATCATTCCTGCATGGACGGAGGGATGCATGTTTGAAAAATTCCACAGACTGACTGGGAGGAAAATCCATTAGGTAGAATGCTGGATGAAGTGGGGGAGGGAGGAGGGAGAAGTTGCTTTTTCTTCTGCAAGAAGATTATATCTGACAAGAGCTAGGCAAGTCTTTGGAGTTCTAAGAGGGTCAAGGATACTAAGTAGAGACAGCACATGGTTTTTAGAGGTGGCATAATTCAAACACCCAGAAAGCAATGCAAAGTTACGTCCTGGACATTGCAGCCATTATTAGGTGCCATTGAGTTGGTTCTGATGTATTGCTGCTCTAGTACAACAAATGAAAACAAGTCCTGTGCCATCCTCATAATTGTTAGGATGTTTGAGCTCAATGCTGCCGCCACCACAACAACCTACCTCCTCGATAGTCTTTCTCTTGTTATTTACCCTGTATTTTACCAGGAGACCTGGCTGCCTAGTGATTATACATGGGACTACTAACTTCAAGTGCAGCAGTTCAAAATAACCAGCTGCTCCTTGGGAGAAAAATGGAACTTTCTACTCCCATGAAGATTTATCATCTTAGAAAGTGAGAAAAGTAGTTCTAGCCTTTTCTACAAAGTTGCTATGATTCACAATTTACTAAATGGCAATGACTTTGACTTGGTGTTTTGGTTTACTTTGCCAAGCATGATGTCCTTTTCCAGGAACTGATCTCTCCAGATAACAAGTAAAAAGTATGTGAGATAAAATCTCTTCAACTCCTCTTCTAAGGAACTTTCTGGCTGTACTTCTTCCAAGACAAAGCTGTTTGTTTTTCTGGCATACCATGATAGTTTCAATATTCTTTGCTAGCACCACAACTCAAATGTGTCAATTTTTCTTTTTTCTTCTTTATTTAATGTTCAACTTTCACATGCATATGAGGCAACTGAAAATAGCATGGCTTGAGTTAGGGGCACCTTATTCTTCAAGTGACATCCTCACTCTTCAACACTTAAACATGTGGTCTTGTGCAGCAGATCTGCTCAGTGTTATTGCCTGACAATAGCAGTGGAACATTGTCAGGAAGATGTGGGGCATGGGTGCTAATTGTGGGTCCACTCTTATACTTGTGTATTCTTTAGGACTATGAATTTGTATCCTCATCTGAAATTTGAGACTTTCTCATACCCTGTCTAACTATTCATCCATTCACCGAGGACAGGCTTAACTGAACACTTATTATGTGACAAAGGAAACTTAGTGGTACTGTGTGATATAAGCATTAGATTGCTAACAACAATGATCACCAGTTCAAAACTACCAGTCAATCCAGAGGTGAAAAAGAAGGCTGTCTGTTTTCATAAAGGCTCAGAGTTTCAGAAACCCTTTATAGGGTCAGGTTGAATCACTCCAATGACAACAGGGGTACTCTATGACAAACACTGTTATATGGGCCAGAAGACAGTGAACAAAAGTTTGTCGTTTAAGTCCGTCTCCCTAGGTGCTTACATTCTAATAGAGGGAGATCAACCATAAATTACAATAATAAACAAGACTTACAGTACACTTAATTGTAAGTGTAGCAAAGAGAAAAGTAAAGTAAAATAAAGTGCATAGGAAGGCAGTGTTGTTTTCCATGGAGGAGTCTCAAAGAGCCACATATATGGCACAAGAAGAGGAGAAGTGAGGGCAAAACAGCTGTTCAACATCTGGTCTGCCTCAAAGAGCTGGAGCAGGGTAAGCTTGGAAAGTTCTCACTCTGATGATGGAAGCCTGTCCCAGCTGATGCTCAAAATTCTGGGAATCAGCAGGGAGAGGAGGAAGGTGAGCACACTGATATGTTTTTTCCCCGTTTGATGGTATCTGGCTAGTCCTTTGAGCATCATGGGCCAGCGTGGGGACCGGGCTCTCTCTCTCTTTCTGCCTCCTGGCCTGTCTCCCTGTGGGCATGCTGGCTCCTCCCCTCAACCTGTTCTTTGCCACACTCACTTCCAGGGAGGGTCTCTGTCTGGCTCTGATTGGGGCCAGGTCTGTGGCTCTCTCTTTTCATGCATCCTTCCATGTGGCCACGCTGTCCTCATGGTTGGGTGCTTCATGGTAGGATCTGCATGCCCACGCCAGCTTCTGTGGAGACAAGATCCATACTCTCCCCCTAGGTGGGTTAGTGCATTGCTCCCTCTGTTATCCTTTCACTTTTGAACTCCCCTTTTCTCCCTCCTCCCTCAGTCCTTCTTCCTTATTGTGCTGTACCCAACATATACTTCCCTGGGTTTGGTCCCACCTTCTCCTCTTTCCCTAAATCTACCCAACTCTTATGATATAGGAGGCTTCTCTTCTATACCTACTGGGCTGGTTTCACTTACATCAGGAGAGTCATCCTGTACTTTTCCTTTTGTGATTGACTGACTTCACTTATCATAATTTCCTCCAGCTCTTCCTATGAGAAGACATGCTTCATGTGCTCATCAGTGTTTTGAGTGAAGCATAGTACTCCATTTTGTGTACGTGCTAGAGTTTGCTGATCCACTCATCTATCAACGGAAATTTAGATTGTTTCCAACTTTTTTTTTCTTTTTGTGTTTTTTTTTAAATCATTTTATTGGGTGCTCATCCAACTCTTATCATGAACAATACATACATCATTTGTATGCAGCCCATAGTTCCACCTTTGTTGCCATCATCATTCTCAAAACATCCTCTTTTCACTTAGGCCCATGAGCGGACATGTTTCATGTGCTCATTAGTGCTTTTGAGTGAAGCACAGTACTCAATTGTGTGTATGTGCTAGGTTTGCTGATCCACTCATCTCTCGATGGAAATTTAGAGTGCATAAACTTTCCATTCATGAATTGCGCTGCAATAAACATTGGAGGGCATACCACTGGTCATGGTTTATTTCTTACCTCTTCTGGGTATATACCCAACAGAGGGATAGCTGGGTCATAAGGAAGCTCAATTTCCATTTTCATCAAGTATTACCAGACTGCTTTCCATAGTGGCTGTACATATCTACAGAACCACCAGCAGTGTAGGAGAGTTCCTATCTGGTCACATCTCCTTTAACATTTGTAGCACTATGATTTTCTGATTTGGACTAGCCTTAAAGGTGTTAGATGGTATCTCATGGTTATTTTGATCTGCATTTCTCTGAGGGCTAATGATTGGGAGGGAGCATTTTTTCCATATGTTTATTGGGTCTCTTCTCTAGTGAAACTTCTTTTCAGTCCTTTTTCTCATTTCTTCAAATAATCAACTGTTTTCCTCTTTTTGCAGGCAAGAGGATTTGAACACATGATTTTTTTTAAGGAAAATATTCAAAAATCTTTTTATCTATTTTCTTAAATATCAGAGTACAATTTTAATTTGACAGGCATTCTGTGTAGTATATATTATCTTCAATCCAAATGTTCTATTTTCTTCTCAATTGTCTATTGTTGCATAACTGTTTTTAGATTTCTTTCTTTATTGAAATAGAATCTTCCAACTCAGGGTATCCACATATAGATGCGTCAACAGTTTGGTTCTAAAGAACATAAAATAGAGCTTCTTCCACACAAAATACTTTTTCCAAGGGGGTCGACACATAAGTTTATAATATCTATCTGAAAACTTCAATTCCAGGTTAGTTTGACTTTTTTAAAAAATCTTTTTATTGGGGGCTCATACATCATTTTTCACAATACATAAATAAACATACTGTACCAGGCACCCTTACATGTCCACCTTTATTATCATTCTCCAATCGCCCGTCTTTTCCCTTGAGCTCCTAGTATCAGCTTTTCCATCCCTTCCCCTCTTCCCCTGCTCTCTCCTCCCCACCAACCCTCAGTACTTTATACATTGTTATTGTTCTGTCATACCTTATGCTGCCTGATCTTTCCCCCAACCCACTTCTTTGATGCCCGTCCTTCAAATAGGAGCTTATATGTATATCCTTGCAGTTGGTTCCATCTCTCTACCCCACCTTCTCTCTACCTTTCCAGCATCTCCAATCTAACCATTGGCCTGAAGGGGCTCATCCATCTTGGGTTCCCCATATCTCCAGCTCCCCTCTATACTAGTGTACCATCTCCAGTCCATCTGCATTTTTAAGGTAGAGTTGGGACCATGATGGTTGCGGGAGGCTAGGGGAGGCAGGAAGGCTTCAGGAACTAGAAGAAATTTGTATCACTGCCCAGCTGCAGCTTGACTGGTATGTCTCCTTCCCGTGACTCCCCTGTAAAGGGGTGACCAATTACCCACCAGTGGGCCTTAGGTCCCGACCCTGCTCTCCCCCTCATTCATAATGATGTGATTCTTGTTTTTTGATCCTCGATACCTGCTCCTTTTGGCCCCTCTTGATCACACATGCTGGTGTGCTTCTTCCATGTGGGCTTTGCTGTTTCTGCGCTGAATGGTGACTCGATTATCTTCAAGTCTTTGAAACTCCAGGCATTCAATCATTTGGTAGCTGGGCACCATCGTTTCTTCTACTCTGTTTGCCTCTGTATCCATTTGTCTTTAGCGATATTGATAGTCAATCGGTCCATTAATTTGGATTTTTGTTCTTTGATACCTGATTGTTTCAGCACCTCATGATTGCAAAGGCAAGTGAGCTTCTTTTATGGTAGGTTTTGTTGCTCCTATGCTAGATGGCTGCTTGTTTATGCTCAAGCCTTTAAGACCCTGGATGCTATATCTTTTGATAGCTGGGCACCATCTCCTTTCTTCACCATTCTTATTCATGCTCCCACATGTCCTCAGTAGGCACCTTGGGGATGTGTGCACACAGTGATATGAGTTTCCCCACCCACACCCCCTTTGATGTCTATTACCTAGACCTTTTACCACTTTCACCACTGTGTGGCCCCGCTGGCTGTTGTGCTTCTTCTGTGTGGGTGTGGTCCTTCTCAGGTAAATGAGCTGTTGTTTATCTTCATGCTTTCAAGACCCCAGACATATCCTTTGATGGCACCATCAGCTTTCTTCACCACATTTGTTTGTGCACCCATTTTACTTCAGTGATCGTGTTGGGCCAGTGAGCCTCAAGGAATGCCAGATTCATAGAACAGTGTTCTTGCATTGAGGGAACACCAGAGTGAGGGCCCAAGGTCTACATGCTACCATAATATTTGGCCTATAGATATGTTCTTAAATTTATTCCTACCTTATAATAGATAGCTATATTTATGTATGGACATACCTATGTTTAGACTTCTGCAAGTACCCTTTGCCTTCTAGCTCTTTCCTCTATTTCCTTCCATCTCCCCCCGTCCCACCATCATGTTACACCTTCGTTGGTGTTTCATTGTTTTCTCACAGATTCATTGTCCTTGCTTAATCTCAAGCAGACCTCCCATACCCTCCTTTCCATCAATTCCCGACCACCTGTTGCTCCCCCTCCCCTGTCCATGTGCTTGTCCACACCCCTTTCTCCTCTACTCTCTCTTGCCCCCAGGAATCGTTTGCCCAGTCCTTTCTGTGGCACAATGCGTCTCAAGAGGGATGTATTCCTGTGAGCATCATGTGTCAGCATGGAATTTGGACCAGCTGTCTTCCTTTTTCTCCCTTCTTGACTTTGTCCCTGTTGGTGTGGGATGTTGGCCCCTCCCCACCCTGTTCTCTGCCATGCCCACTACTAGGGATGGAGTCCATCTGACTCTGGTTGCATCCAGCTCTGTAACTCTCTCTTTTCTGCCATTTTCTTCTCTTTTGTTTTCTCTCTCATTCTTCCATGCATCCACGCTGTCCTCATGGTTGGGTGCTTCGTGGTAGGAACTGCTCACCCACTCCAGTTTCTGTGGAGACAAGACCAGTAGTCCCCCCCTGGGTAGATTAGTGCCCCATTCCCTCTGTTATCCTTTCACATTTGAACTCCCTTTTATGTCCCCTCCATCCCCTCATCTTTCTCCCATTACTGTGTTGCATCCAACGTGTACCTCCCTGGGTTTGGTCCTCCCTGCTCCCCTTACCCTATCTCTTGGGCCAACTGTTATGGTATAGGAATCTTCTCTTTTATATTCACCATACTGTTACCTCAGGGGACTCATGCTGTACTTATCCTTTTGTGGTTGACTGACTTCGCTTAGCATAATTTCCTCCAGTTCTTCTCATGCAGAGATGTGTTTCATGTGCTTGTCGGAGCTTTTGAGTGAGGCATAGTATTCCATTGTGTGTATGTGCCAGAGTTTGCTGACCCATTCATCTACTGATGGAAATTTAGATTGCTTCCAAGTCTTTGCCATTGTGAATTGTGCTGCTATAAACATTGGAGTGCATACCACTGGCTGTGGTTTATTTCTTGCTTCTTCTGGATATATACCCAATAGTGGGATAGCTGGATCATAGGGTAGCTCGACTTCCATTTTCATTAAGTATTGCCAGACTGCTTTCCATAGTGGCTGTACATATCTACATGACCACCAACAAGGTAGAAGTGTTCCTATTTCACCACATTCCCTCCAACATTTGTTGCACTCTGATTTTCTGATCTGGGCTAGCCTCAAGCATGTTAGATGATATCTCATTGTTGTTTTGATGTGCATTTCTCTGATGACTAGTGAGCGGGAGCATTTTCTCATATTTTTATTGGCCATGTGGACCTCCTCCCTAGTGAAGCTTCTTTTCATTTCTTTTACCCATTTCTTTAAAGGGTTATCTGTTTTCCTCTTCTTGCAGGAAACAAGAGTATTGTAGATTTTTGTAATAAGCCCTTTGTCTGTTGTATCATTGCTAAAAATCCTCTCCTAGTCTGTGGGTTGTCTGGCCACCCTCTTGGGAAAATCCTTTGATGCACACATGTGTTTTATTTTTAGTAAGTCCCATTTGTCAATTTCAGGTTCCCCTTCATGTATATCCTGTCCTATTGCAGTTAGCCTTTGAATTCCCTGGGTCAAGGTTCTTAGATTTTCCCCAATTCTCTCGTTAATGGTTCTGATGGTTTGTGGTTTTACTTCCAGGTCTGTGATCCACCTCGAGTTTGTTCTTGTGCATGGAGTGAGATAGAGATCCTGTTTCATTTTTCTACATGTAGATTTCCATTGTCTCCAGCACCATTTGTTGAAAAAGATATCACCCTCCCACTTGATGCTTTTAGGGCTCTTGTCGAAAATCTGTTGTCTATATGCTAATGGTTTTATTAGTTTTCTGAGTTTTCTATTCTTTTCCATTGATCTGTGTATCTGTCCTTATGCCAGTACCATGCTGTTTTGACCACTGTGGCTTTGTAGTAAGTGTGAAAATCAGGTAAAGCCAGCCCTCCAACTGTGTTCTTATCTTTAAGGAGATCCCTGCTAATTCTGGGCTTTTTCCCTCTCCATATGAAATTGTTTGTTTCTGAGGAAGGTTGTTGATATTTGGATTGGGGTAGCATTGAACTTATAAAGTGTCCTGGGTAGAATAGACATCTTTACTATATTGAGCCTCCCAATCCATGAGCATGGGATATTCCTCCACTTGTGGAGGTCACTTTTCGTTTCTGAGTACAGGATTTTTTAATAGATGATCAAGGTACTTTATAAACCAAAAAACAAAAAAAAAACTGTAAAATTTCCAATTGTATTTAAATACTAATTTTTTATCTTTTCACAACATCTAATTGTATAACTGAGAACAACATATTAAAAAATAACAACAACAATAACAACAAAGACCCCTCACTGCCTCTGAGTCAATGGCAACTCATAGCACTTCCCTTTGGGTTTCTGAGACTGTAACTGTTTACAGGAGGAGAAAGCTCAGTCTCTCTCCTGATGACTTGCTGATGGTTTTGAACTGTTGAATGTGCATGCAGATAGCAACTCAACTCATAACCACAACACCACCAGGGCTCTCACAAACGGTGTACTAAGGAACATATATGGGGAAAGCTAATTGTCAACTTTGAATTAGGCACAGTTCTTTGAGAGGGACATGCAGTAAGTAAACCAACATCTAGTGAGCTGGAACCCAAGTCCATGATCACTGCAAAGAAAAAGTGGGTTTGTGACTGAGCTCCTTTCTGAATAGCTCCATACCTGGAGAAAAAAGGGCAAAGTTTTTCCAGACTCTTCCTCTATGCCCAAGCACCAAAGCATCAAACTCTCATGTAATTATTTGACAGGCAATAAAACCTAGTAAAAAGCCTAAAGTGTGATTAGCTTTCATGATAAGAACATAGCATAAATTAAGGAGTGGCTATAAATTATTGATAACTTTCCTGTGCAGGTCTATCCACTGGTATGACAGGCTAGGAAAGCAAATAGAAATAGAATTCCTTTTTATTAATTCACTAAAGACCCCTTCTGGCCCAAGGCATCAGAATAACAGTCACTACCTAAAAGTCTCAGTGAGATAGGAGATAGTCAGGTACCTTCAATTAAGTCCTTAGGCCATGCCATCATAGAATTATAGAGCGTTTTCTTAATCTGTCTCACTTTTAAGTTGTAAGAAGTTAGCACATGGAATTCAGTCGGTGATTCTCAACCTTCCGAATGCTGTGACCCTGTAATACAGTTCCTTATTTTGTGGCAACCCCCAACCATAACATTATTTTCATTACTTTTTCATAGCTGTAATTTTGCTACTGCTATGAATCGTGATGTAAGTATCTGATATGCAGGATGTATTTTCATTGTTACAAATTGAATATACTTAAGCATAGTGATTAATCACAAAACAATATGCAATTATATACTGTAAAATACTTATTTCTATTTACAAATGAATGAAATTTTGTCCTGAAGCATGGTGTAGCATGGGTAACAGTCTTCATGCCTGGGTACTCGCATGTGGGTGTATCTGCATGAATGTGGACCTCCCTGGAGATGGATAGAAGAGCGGTGTCTCAGTTCCTAAGGCTATAAAAAAATGTGTTTTCCAATAGTCTGAGGCAACCACTGCAAAAGGGTCATTCAACCCCGAAAGGGCTACAACACACAGGCTGAGAAGCTGAGTGTGCTTCTCAGTGAAGACTGAGTGGTGCTGAGTGTCGCACAGAGGGGTAATGATCAGCAGAGAGGAGAGCTATTCAGCCTTCCAACTTAGAGCTAGCTGTTGTTCTTAGTTGCTGCGGAGTTGGTTCCAGTTCTTAATGGCCCTATGTACAAGAGAACAAGATACTGCCCCAGTCCTGCACCATGTCCACAAGCCTGTGCCCACCGATTCAACCACTGCTCTGGCCATCTCATTAGGGCTCACTTTAGGTCTGGTACTTTTCTATTTTTACCATCCTCCTTTGAACATGGCCACATAGGCAGTGAAAACCTACCAAGTGCCTGGGAGCACGTAGGGACTGACAAGCAGCCATGATAGCATCTCAACATTTATTGAACTATTAAATATGTTCTCACAAAAAAACTGAAGGTTCAAGCCCACCCAGAGGGACAACAGAAAAAAGCCTTGGTAACCTATTTCTGAAAAAACAGCCACTAAAGATCCAATGGAACAAGTTCTGCTCTGGCACAGGTTAGCGATAAGTTGGTGTGAAAGCTACAGCAAATTTAAATATATATATAGATAGATAGATATAAATATCTCACATATACACATACACACATACACACATACATGCATATATCATGCCAGGGAGAGAAAAAGGAAGAGGAGAAATAAAAGAGAATGGGGGAAGAGGAGGAGTTAGAAAAATGGGGAAGAAGAAAGGGATAAAGGAAAGAAGAACAGCTAGAAGGAGGAGGCTGGACAACAAGAGGGGAAAGGGAGGCAATTTTACCTACAGCTCTCCATTAAAATGGGTAAAAGAACAAACCAGTGAATGCACAAGAAGAAATGGGAAGCTATTGTATTATCTGGAACTTTCTCTACATATGATCATTGGATGAAGTTTTTCAAGGAACTATCTAGTACAAGGCCAATATTGACAAGGGAGATAATTTGGACAAGGACCTTAATCTTCTAGAGCTCATGTTTAGTAGGAAGGAGAGATTGAATAGCAAGTTATAGATACTCCCTAGAAGATATTTTCAGACTGTGCTGAGTGATAAGTCCATAAAACAGGCAAAGAGGTCATGAGGAATTGGGAATTTTCCGGAATCTGAGAATCTGAGCTCTAAAGTTACATGAAAAATTCATTTCTCCATTTTTGAAATGACATTTCTTAAATAAGCATTTTATGTTCTCAGAAAGATTCAGAATTTATGAGCTAAATAATTATGAGCAGCAAAGTTTTATAAATTTCTGTATTAGTGAACCTGTGTACATCTATTTTCTTAGATAATAATCTTTGCTAAATAACTTCACCTATTGGAATTCACCAATCACCCATGTAAATCACTGTTTAAAATGTGTGCTTACCTAACTGTATTAAGCAATTTTTAAATTGCAATATAACTTTTGAAAATACTGAAATATTTAAGAGGCTTAGAGACTCACCATATGGCTATTAATTTAGTACATTATATTTACAAGAATTACCTTAGTCCTTGAAGTCTTGAAAACTCATAAACTTAAACTGGAGATTTTAATCATAAAACTGAATACAGCCAGTTAGTAAATGCATTTTAAATGTTTACCAGTGTTTAATTATGTGAATAAATGAGCTCAAATAGTAAACAAGGTCTCACTTAAAGAGATTGCTAAAATATGAGCTGTAGGACTGAGCCCCAATGGCGTAAGTGGTTGAGTGCGGGACTGCAGCCCACGGGCTTGGCGGTTCAAATCCAGTGGCAGCTCTCAGGAGTGGCACCGGTAGCCCACGACCACCAGAGGCAGTGATGCCCACAAAAAATATATATATATATACATATACACTTACATACATACATATATATGAGATGTATAAGTAATATGAGATTTATACACTGTAATGAAATGTATAAGGGAAAAGTAGAGTTTAAATGTAGTAAATTGAGTACCTTTAAAATAACCACTGCAATTTTTATACCCTCCAGGACTGTCACAAAAATCTATAATCACACAGAGCAACAAATCCCCAAACCAAAGACCCACACTGGAATAAACTGAAGAAAGCACTTCCCTCTTGATTTGCTGTGTGGGAATAGCCATCTCTTTAGGACTGATGAGCGACTGTTCAGGGTTTTGTGTGTTGTTTAGTGCTCAGACATGTCCTGGGTGCCTTCCTTCATACTGATCAGAAAACCAGCAGGACTCTGGGTCCACAGGTAGTCTGAGTTCATGGGGGTCTGTAAATCCACCCTCTACCCTCTGATTTAGCAGGGGACAGTCACACCTCACTGCCTTCAGGTTTGGATTGAGTTACAGTGCTCCTGGGGTGACCTCTGGTACTTCACCCCATAATTTTCCACCTGAAGGACCGTTAAGTGCTCTGGAGTGAGGTGCTGCGCTGGCAGCTCTCTAGACCCAAAAATACAGACGTCCTCCAGCCCTGCACAAGTGACGATTCATGGCAAGCGTGAACCTCCCTGCCCTCCAGAAAGGTCAGCTCACAGGCACTTTTCACACACACCCAGAGCAACGTACCAGCAACTGTCAAGGGAGAAGTGAAAACCGGTTGACTTTAAGCCCTGAAAAGATGGGATTAATTCCAAATATGGGGTGGGAGACTCTGATAACAAACGGGTGGCGCTAATGGTGCATCTCAGCTCACTGAGGCGCAGTCCTTTACGACCCTGCAAGGCTAAACCTCGGGCCCCATAATAGCTTCCTCCAAAGGGTTATGATAATCCTCATGTTGTCTGAGCTGAGCCCAGAACAGTGAAAATGGATGAAAAGTATGTTTATGTCCTTGCTATTAAATCCAAAGCCATAAACACGGAGGCCACTAAAGTTGATAGCGTCACTGACAAATGTCTGCTTTTGAAGAGCACCCAGAAGGTTAAAACAACAAAGAAAATAGCCACAGCTTGCAATCCTGGAATTTTCCTGCCACCTCCTCTCCCCCTTCTGCCTTTGTCTTCTTCATGAATTTAGTTTGGTTTCTAAATTACACTATGGTGATGGAGATGGAATATGTGAAAGGAAACCCACCCTCACACCCTTCCCTGGACTTGGAATTTAACCATAAGGTGAACTTGGAGCACTGCAGAAACCTCCCAAGTGCCACACACATACAATTGATTATTATTTCTGCATCCTCCAACCAATGGGATGTTCCAAAGAGCTCCAACATCAGTGACATTTTGATTTTCTTGGAGATTCTTCAAGCAGATTGGGACTGGGGTAAAGAGGTGAGAGATTACTTGGCATGGAAAACATAGGGGGCCTCCAAAACTCAGACACCCAAATCAGTGATATGTGAATACAGTATTTTTCTTAAAAACTAAATCGTCGAATTATTGATCTTGGGCCAGCGGACAGTTTTTGTAAATAAAGTTTTAGTGGAAATCCAAAGCAAGTGAGGAGGGTGATGAAATGGATTCTGTGTCTATTTTAAAGTGTGATACTTTGTTTATTATGATGATGATGATGTTATTTTTGTTCTTGTTCGGTACCATTGAGCCAGTTTCAACTCATGGAGCCTCTCTGCAGAACTGAACTAACCACCTCACCACCTGCTCCTGACCCGTCTTCACAATGGTTCTTATGTGTGAACACATTGTTGCAATCACATGTCAATCCACCTTGTCAAGGATTCCCTTCTTTTTCACTGACCCCCGCTTTATTGAGCATGCTGTACTTCTGTGAGGACTGTTTTCTCCTAATAACATGTCCATAGTATGTTAGACAAAGTCTCATCATCCTTGCCTCTAAGGAACATTCTGGTTGTACTTTTTCCAAGACATATCTGTTTGTTCTTTTGGCAGTCCACAGTATTTTCAATGCTCTTCGCCAACACCATAATTCAAAAGCATCAATTTTTCCTCAGTTTCCCTTATTCAGTGAGCAACTTTTACATACATATGAGGCAATTGAAAATACCATGACGTGGGGTCAGGAGTTCCTTGGTCCTCAAAGTAGCACCCTTGCTTTTCAACATTTTAAGATGCACAGCAGATTTACCTTTACCCAGTGCAATGAAGACTTTGATTCCTAGATTGCTGCTTCCATGAGTATTGATTGTGAACTGAAACAAGATGAAATCTTTGACAACTTCAATCTTTTATCCATTTCTCATGATGTTACATATTGGTCCACTTGTGAAGATTCTGGTCTTCTTCACATTAGGCTGTAATCCACACTGAAGGCTGCAATCTGTTATTGACATCAGGAAGTACTTAAAGTCCTCCTTGCTTTCAGCAAGCAAGCTGTGTCATCTGCATATCCTCTAATAAACCCAAATGCAAAACCAAACTCGCTACCACTGCGCCAATGCTCTCTTGTTGGGTTTCAACCCCTGTGGGTTTCTAAGACGGTCACTGGTGGGAGTGGAAAGCCCAGCCATTCTCCCAGCAGCTGCTGGAGGTTTTCCACTGCTGACCATGCAGATTACAGCCCAATGTGAAGCCACTACTCTATCAAGGCTCCCATAGCTTCTAAAACAGATAATTTTTCATATACTCCACCATCTTTGAATATTTACTCAGCACACATTTTGAAAAAGTGTGGTGAGAGGATGCACACTTGACACACCTTTCCCGATTTTAAACCATGCAGTATTCTCCTGGGTTGTTGTTGTTTTTTTTTTTTTGCATGACTGCCTCTTAATCCATGTACAGATTCTATGTGAGTACAATGAAGTGTTCTAGAATTCCCATTCTTCTCAAAACTCTCCATAATTTGTTATGATCCACAGTCAGATAACTTTGCACAGTCAATGAAATGCAAGTAACCATCTTTCTGGTTTTCTCTACTTTCAGCCAAGAGCCATCTGACATCAGCAAATCTTGTTCCATGTCCTTTTCTGAATCTTACCTTAATCTCTGTCAATACACTGTCAATGTAGTGCTAGAACTGTTGTTAGATGATAATCACCAAAATTTTACTTGCATTTCATATTAATGGTATTCTTCTGTAGTTTGTGCATTCGGTTGTGTCACCTTTCTTTGGACTGGGAACAAATGTAGATCTCTTCCAGTCAGTTGGCCAGGTAGCTGTCCTACCCATTTCTTTTCATAGACAAGAGAATTCTTCAAGTGCTTCATCAGCTTTTTGAAACACCTATACTGATATTCCATCAATTCTTAGAGCCTAATTTTTAGCCAATGCTTTCACTTCAGTGTGGATTTGTTCATTATGGATTTTAAAAATTAATTTAATGATTTACCAGTATCACATTAAAGTGTCTTTTTTCTTGATTTCTGAGTTTTTGTACTTAAATTTTGTACACAGGCAAGCAATTTTCTTGCCCTATTTAGTTTAGTCCTATTCTGTGGATCCCACACCCTCACTTTCAATAGTTCGCTTATAATTTGAGGCTCCCAAATTAGTGTTATTGAAAGACACTCTCCTCAGGACTATTGATGCATGTATTCATTCCCTGAGCTTCTCACATTCAGGATACACTGAAAGAGAGATGTCAAGTAGATGCCCTGGGGCCACAAAGCTAGTAACACAGAGGAGGTGAGACTTTAGGTAATCGGGCACCATTATTCTCCAGCCCTGCTTTTCTTGTTTTATTTTGGTCTGTGGGCTGGTATCTCTTCTGTTCCATTTCTAAATATATCCTGTCCACTTTCTCAGCACAGAGTGATTTCTTAATCCAATTTACCCAGCCTTTATGCTGATAAGTTATTTCTACCGTCAGACACAGATGGCTTTATAGGAGACCAGCCTGCTAAATGCACTGCCTACGAATGCAATAAAACTTGTTTTTCTAACCAGCTAGATTGGTTTACATGGTGAGATAAATATTGCACTAAGAGCAACCCCCCCACCCCCCCACCCCCCGCACATAGTGGGGAAAGAGCTGTTGCTCGCAATAGGGCCAGAGAGGAAGAGACAGAGCAGCCCCTTCCATAGAAGCTCAGGAGCCAAGGACCTTCCCAGCCCTGATGTTCTTGATTTTCCTGCAGAAACTGAAGGCTGCCAACTGGTTGCCCAGCTTCCCCAGGTATCTGTTTCCTTATCCACTGCTTGCCACACACACACTATCTACTCCCGTGATTCCCATTTCTTTTCTCCCAAGGGGAAGTAGGAGGCAATGGACTTATCACAGTAATTGCAAGTGGCGCCTAAGGAACAATTGTTATAAACTATCATTACCATCCTCACCACTAACATTTAGGATGGGCTCCGTACATAGCCAACTCCCTTCCCTGACGCAGGCAACATGGTGCTTTAAGAATACTGAATCACTTCATAATGCACCACTGACATCTTTCTCAAAGTGTGCGCAAGGTTTCAGATGAGAAAGATCTGCTCTCTCAGAGACTGAGTGTGTAGCTGTGAAACCTGCCTTTTAACATTCAACCCAGTTTGAGTACACACATCAACTGTGATACTTCCCTTTGTATAACTCATACTTTCATAAGGCCCATGTGATGTGGGAATGGTAGGATACTTAGAGATGTGAAGTGTTCCAATCCACATTTCTATTAGAGTGGAGAACACCCAAGCCCAGGTCTGCCTGATTGTAATGCTCATGCTTAGAAACTCTGTATGAATGACATGTCAGACTTTCACATGTGCTCTGTCTGCCCCTTGTCTAATTCAGCTCTCCACTGAAGCAGTTTAGTTTTGTGTGAGTAACCATAAATGAATCATGGTACAAGTGAGTGATAATCTTAAGATTCCCTGGAATAAAAGGGACCTTAGGACAAGAACTCAGGAACAGGTGGTTTATTTGAGAGACAATCACAGGAAACCAGACAATGATGGCAAAGAGAATGACCATGGAGGGGAAAGTCAATGCAAGGTTACCTGAGCTCAACGTCATGGCCATGGAGTCAATTCTGACTCATGGCGACCCTGTAGGACAGAGTGAAACTTCCCTGTGGGTTTCTGAGACTGTCACTCTTTATAAAAGCAGGCAGCCTCCTCTTTCTCCCATGGAGTGGCTGATGGCTTAAAAATGCTGACTTTGCTTTTAGTTGTCAAACACAGGGCCACCAGGGCTCCTTCATAATGTTAGTCATCACTCTTGCTCCTATGAGCTTAAGAGGCTCCATTCCCCAGAGACCACCTGAGTGGTCCCAGAATATTCCCAAAATATCCACAAAGGTGAGATGACTAAGAATGTCAGCTTAAAAAATTCATTTTATTGGAGGCTCGTACAACTCTTATCACAGTCCATCCAACCAGCCATTGTGTCAAGCGCATTTATACATTTGTTTCCCACATCATTCTGAAAATCTTTGCTTTCTACTTGAGCCCTTGGTATCAGCTCCTCATTTTCCCCCTCTCTCCTCACCTCACCTCCCTTACGAATGCTTATTATTTTGTCATTCTTCATCCACTTTCTGTTGTCTGTCCCCCAGGGAGGGGGTTATATGGAGATTCTTGTATGCAGTCATTCCTTTCTACTGCACCTTCCCTCCATCCTCCCAGTATCGCCACTCTCACCACTGGTCCTGAGGGTTTCATCTGTCCTGGATACTTATGTTTCCAGTTCCTATCTGTACCAGTGATGGTCAGTTTTTGTCCTAGGGATTGAAGGCTGCCTTCAGGGCATTAATACACACACACATGATTGCGCAGGCTGTGCTCCTCTGTCAAAGTCCAGGGACAGAATAGAATAGAGAGGACAACTTGAGGTGACACACAGGTGGCTCGAGTGAGTTTGAACTTGTGTAGAATAGTGCACTGAAGCTTTGGTGAAAGCCAGAGGTGGACTGAGAAGATGTCACCTGGCTATAGCGACAGATCCATCTCCTTACTATTTCTATCAGTTAAGAAGGTGACACAGGTAGATGGCATGATGTGTTGAATAGCCCTCAATCTCATCCCTCACCAAAGGAAAGCCTAGGGCATAGCCTCCTGGGAGACGCCAACTGAGGAAGAGCTGGGGGTCCACTGGTTTTCCCTGCCTGCTCCTTCTGCATGGCTCCACACTGGCAGTGAAGTCTCCTTTATAGATTCACACACACAAAGAAAACCAAATGGAAAGATGGTTAGTCCTCTCTTTCAGCTTTGTCTGCTCTCTGCATCTTGGACTGTGTGTGGAGTCAGGGGTCCTGGCACCAGCTTTGCCGTGTCTTTGGGAAACATAACTTCACCCTCTTAGGGCTGGAACTAGGTTTTAAGTGATGTAATTTATGTCATAATATCCCTGCCAGCACCCAAACATTTGAGTTTGATCAGAGAAATCAAAATTATCACCATGTTTATGACTAACGGACCCACTTCAAATTCACAGGTACAAGAATCGCATGTGAGGCCTGAGAATCTGCCAGCTTTACTGTGTCTCTAGGATCCCTTCTTGTTGTTAGTGGCTGTTGAGTGAATTCCCAACTCAAGTACACAACACAACAAAACAATGCCATGTCCTGTGCCATTCCCATGACTGGATCGTTGTGCTCTATATCATTCTCGTTAGCAGGTTTTGTCAGAAGCAGACCCTTGGGGCTTTCCCCTGGCCACCTGACTCTGAAAGCTCAGCTGAAACCTCTTCAGCATCACAGGGACACAAGTGTCCACTGATGGAGAGGTGTTGGCTGTGCAATGAGCTTAGGTCTCCTCTGCCATGGAAGGGGAGGATTCTACCACAGAGCCACTACCCATATGCTAGTTTCCTTCAACTTTTCATGGGGTCCTTCATCCCCACCACCTGACCCATGGAGGAGTAAAGTGTGAGCTCTGTAACCATGTCCACCCACTTATTTGCCTGTAGATCCAACTTATTTGCCTGTGATTTAGGAAAAATGTCCTCATTCCTTTTTTTAAAGTGTTTTCTGGGCTCCTCCCCCTTCTTACTTACTCCCACCTGTGTACCTGCTCCTCTACAGGATTATTCCCCAAAGCATACAAATGCGTATAAGCATCATTCATCTTAAAAATTCCTCTTCCTTATTCCTATACCCACCTTGGTCACCACAGCATTTTGCTACTCCCTGCCGCCTCAAATGGCTGGTTTTATGGAATCTTGCTGTTCTTACTTATTTCCTATTTCCTTCTCCACCTACCTCTGCAAGACACCCATTTCCACCACCAAGGAAAACTAGTATCACTAGGGTCCTTCGTGATGACCAGGTGGAGGTCACATGGCAGCAGCTTTCAGCACAGTTGATCATTTCCTCCTCTAACTTCTCTCTTGACTTCCAGCCCATGATGGTCCCATGGTCTCTCCTTTGTGCCAGCTCGGCCCTGGTCTCCAAACATGATTCTGGCCCCTCTGTATAAAGTTTGATGAGTGGTACATTGGTGGTGAGAATAGGAGCCCACTCTAGACCACCCTAGAGTCTAGCCATCATCTTTGTTTAGTTAATTTAATCTAATTTTGTGGGTTTAAATATGATTTGTATAAAATAGTTATATCACAATAGCACCTATTTTTACCGTTCTCTGTCCTCCCGATGGAGGATCCTAGGTAGCGTGGTGGATTAGCATTGGGCTGCTAGATGAGAGGTCAGCAGTGCAGGCTCATAAACCATCCTGTGGGAGAAAGGCGAGGCTTTCTCCTCCTATGAAGAGTTACAGTCTTGGAAACCCACAGGGGCGGGGCACTTCTGTCCTACATGGTTGCTCTAAGTTGGAATCAACTTGATGGGAGTGAGCTCGCCTTTTCAAGCTTGTTCCTCCAGATTCTTCCATACTAACTCTACTTGGCTAATCTGAAGACATCTGAAAACGGACACACATTGGTGCAGGTAAAACTCTACATCTTGCTCTTGGTGGCAGTTAAGTGCCTTCTCATTTGGTAGAAATTCATCTCCGATTATTTGTTTGCATTTCTGTTTATGTTGGGGAGAGATGAGACCATCTGGTCTTGTAAGAATCCTTTTTAGGTCAGAATTAACTTGATGGCAGTGGGTTTTTATATATGGCTTAAAATTTATTTTAAAGGATTAGTTTTACAAAATTATATTTCATTATGCTTCTGATCATTTTTCCCTATGGACTTACTCCTCTAATCTCCCCCAAAGGAACCCCTATTGCAGACATTGTCCTTGGCTCATCTCTTTCCACCAACTGTTGCTCTGGTCATCTCTAATCCAGACAAACTGCCACCTGATCCCCTCCTGGCCATTCCACAGAGCACCCAAACTGAGTTCATAAAAGCTGCAATCAAATTAAGCTACTCCCCTTACTCCAACTTCAACACAATAAAGGCTGTTTAAGATGATAAGATTTCACCACTTCATTGGCCTACATAGTTTCATCCTGCAAGTCTTCATGCATGCTCTTTTTAAACAAATACACACACACACATACACAAACTCACCGACTGTGACCATTGATTCCTCTTTGATGTAAAAATCTTCCATCTTGGAACATTTGTTCTAGCTGCTCCCTCTGTGCTGTTGTTCTCTCTTTCTTAAATAGCTAATTCCATTTGATCCCTCAGAGGTCAGCTTAAATATCCCCATCCTGGGAGGTCCTGCCCTGCCTAACCCAGTCTCCTTTAAGTTTCCAAACTCAACCTACTTCAGTTTCTATATAAGATTTAAAACCACCTGAAAATACTGGCTTTACTTATCTACACCAGGTAGGATATAAGTTCCTCCTCAGAAAAGATAGTCACTATCAATCTCTGTCCTTCTCCCATTTGAAACAATATTTGACATAAATATATGTTGAAAGAAACACATTTGTATAGTCTTATCACAATGTATAATAGCTAACAAAACTCACAAAATAGTAAGGGACCCTATATTCTGCCACATTTGTTAGAAATGTGGAGACTTCTGGAAAGCATCAATCATGTCCCATTATTCCCATATCTTTCCTTAGTGACATTAAGATATCAGGAAAGGCTGAATCTCCTAAAGACAAGGAGGACAGAAGATGCCAGTAGTTGAAAGATGTCAACACCTTTCTTGAATAGTCAAACAAAAGTTCCAATGCAGGGAAGGAGAATCCACCAAGGATGCCAATCATACTGCTGAAATCTGGAAAGGGATTGGAGGCAACAGATATTTCTAAAGCAAACAATGAGGAGTAAGGCTGAAAATGAGGTGCATTAACTCTAGGTCCAAGAGCTGGACCTCTAAGAGCCCTCTCCCAACACCTATCCAGACCCAAAAGTTGAGGAGACGTTTATATCTGAAGATATTAAACTATAAGTACTTCCCAAGTATGATGATCCTGATGAGGAAGCAGACCATGGAGATTCAGGAAAGGCCTACATACCACACAGGGAGAGCACCTGTTTCTGCTCCCTGACATGCCACCAAGAATTACCTTGGGAGCTGAGCTCACATGGTCTAGCACAGGATGTGGAAAGAGTCTTAGGTTAAATAACCGATTCAAGAAAAAAAACAATCCCTGATCACTGACATTTGAGCAGCAGCATCATAAAATGGTTGAAACTTACTTTACTTAACTTACAAAGTTAAACCACCAACCCACCTCGAAAATACATATACCAAACACACACACACTCAAAAACAGACATAGACATACTTCAAAAAACCTACCATCAGTCCTAGAACAACCTGAGATTGATCTGTTTGGACCTAGTATATGTGGGTTTCCCCTCGCCAACTGAAATTGTAGTGTTGAAGTGAGTGTCTGCTGGAAACATCAGATGACTCTGATGTCAGGTGACTCTACCTTCAGAACTGCTTTTTAACAGTCTCTTTAGTAACAGCTTGCCTCTCACCCTTCCACAGCTCCCCCCAATCTGGAGAACAAGAAGCTCACACTGAGGTGATTAGTATCACATGGCATTTTAAGCAGAGACTTACAATATTTGAGTTCATTGTTATTGCAACAGGAATAAAGTCAACCCATGCATTCCAAACCAGTGTTGCTCAAGAGACAACTGTGAATGGTGTGTGGGTTTGTGAGAGCTTGGTGCTCCTAACCCCCAAGTTGTTTGGGATGATATACATACACTTACACTACATATGCACATTTCACCAAACATACCACACACATACCCCAGATAAGTACATACTGCAAATACATAATTTCAAGCAGTCTTTTGCCCATTTAAATGGAAAATCAAAGATAGCCAGCTATTTGACTAAAAAACCAAAAGAAGGAAAATGACACAAATTGATGAAAGTGGAGGGTGGGGAGGAAACCAGAAGAAGGCAGTGCAGGGAACAAAATAAATCCTCCAAAGAGCATGATCAAAATAATTAGGAAAGATACTCAAGCAATGATATTGTCTAGAAAGGGGGCTCTATAACATAAAACATGCAACATTTTACAAATATGACAAACAAACAAACAAACTCAGTACCATCAAGTCAATCCCGACACAGAGGAACCCTGTAGGACAGTGTAGAACTGCCCCTGTGTCTTTCTGAGATGGCAACGCTTTACAGGAATAGAAAACCTTGAAAACCAGTGGAGCAATTGGTGCTTTTAAACTACTGATCTTTCAGTAAGCAGTCCCCAGTGAATAACCAGTATGCCACCCTGTTAGTATAAGAAACAATAGAAATGGTTGGGAAGATTCCTGAAAACAAAACACAAAGGCAAACACACAAGCTACAGAGAGTAGGGGAGAGAACACTAGAGACTCGATGCTAAGTCAATTCCAACTCATTGTGACCTTGTATAGGGTTTCTAAGAAGGCCAGTCTGTAGGGAAGCAGAGAGCCTCATCTTTCTCCTGCAAAGCTGGTTGCTTTGCACCACAGACCTTGCCCTCAACAGCCCAACAGGTAACCACATCTTAAATGTGGGGGTAGGGAAGGGTAGGGTGGGATGGAGGTGTGTGTGGTGCACAAAAGGAGGAAACAGAGAGAATCAAGGAAAACAATCATAAAAAATAAACAAGTGTGCTAGAATTGTTAGCAAGAAAGAGCTCCCTTGATGTCCAGCACAAGGAGTGACTAAGAATCCTCTTCGGTATGTCATTGCAGAACACTGAATGGAGAGAAACTTCAAGCCAAGGACTTGCTGAGAAGTGAAAAACTAGGCGAGATGCCAACTGCAAAAGCTCCACCTTCTCCACAGCACACCAGAAAATTAAAAGACAAGACTTACAGGAGTCCAGAAAATTTCATTATTTCCAGTTCCAAATGACATGCTTCCGAAATTATCAATCAAATCTTGTAATAATATGTCTCAACATTTTCAGACATGTACAGTCTTAACCTTTTTTTGGAATTCCATGTATCTGTACTTTTTTTCAGCAAGTAGCAGAGGATTTAGTCACTTAGTGCACTAAAATGATTAAGCCAAGAATAATTGCCAAGGAAGGCAGGAAAGGGAACACCAATCCCAGGAGGAAAAAGATCCTGTTTGAGAGTGAAGGGAAACTCCTGGAAGATAATTGGGCCATTGTAGTCAGGCAGGCAGCCCAGGTACAGAAGGCACACATCTCAGAACTAAGCCAATGGCTTACCTGATGTATATGTCTGCAGTGAGGAAAGTTTCACCAAATCAGACTGTTTTAGGTAGGAGTGAAGGGTGAGGGTGGAAACAAAAACAGGAAATCAGGAAAATAATAAAAGAAATTATCAACTCCAGGAAACACACAAGTCTGTAAAGGAAGGAAAAAGTCAACTATAATATATTCCATGCTTCAGTTATGGAAATAATTAAGTACAGAACGCTAATGTGACCAAGAATCATGATAGCATTAGAATGGGAAACTATGGGAGGGGAAACTGTGCATGATCTTGAAAAACCAATAAGTAATCTAAAACAGCTAAGTCAAGCAAACGCAGTGTAAGCATATTTCTTTAAAACGTAACAGTAACCCCAACCCCCAACCCCACCCCCTATGTAGCAGCTAGCAAAGATAAAAAGTCCTTTGCCTCTGGAAATAGAGACCCAGGAATAGGAAGGTGACTTGTGATGTGCATTCACTACTTTAACACAAGAACACATTGAATAAAAATAGAGTAAAAGGAAACATAAGTGAAAGGCTGAACAAGTGAGGTTATCCCATCATCAAATTGGAGAGCTGGGCCTTTCATTGTGAAGAAGTCAAGCATGGGTCATTGTGAGCAGATCACACAGAGTTCAAGAACACACAGCTCGGTGTCTTCCCTTTTCATGCCTGGCCCTTACTCAATCATCACCATGGTCAAAGGAGAGCGGCTAATGTTTATCGATGGTTGCTTGTGAACTGAGACCAGAGCCAAGCAGCTTCTCAAGATTAACTCATCCCATTCCCAAACAAGCCTCGAGGAAGAACAGGATTCCATCCTCTGCCTATTTTCAAATCAGAACACAGAGGCTTAGAATGACTCAATGGCTAAGCCAAGTCCAATGTTTGAGGTTTTCTGACTTTTCAGACACAATGGTTGCTTTCAAACCTTGGGACAAGTTTGGTGAGAGAATAAGCAGACATGGCCGGAAAAGAAGCAAGGCTGCGACGGATGACCAGGGAGTTGGGAGGAGCTGCTAAAACAAGAAAATATCCAGGCTGCATCAAGCCAGGCACAAATCTGTCTGATCATTAAGGGGGAAATTGCCAAGCTTGAAGCATTTATAAATCACCCCAAACTAATCAGCCATTTAAGGACGATCCCATAAAAAAATAAAAGGGATCAGGCTGCTCTGAAGAGATAAATGGCTTTGCACTGTCATCTGGGGTATGCAAATGTGAGAATATCATCAATGGGCCTTTTTGAAGAATAACTCCGTTTATTTTTGGAGGGGGCTGAGAAAAAGAGCTGAAAACTTGAGCTAGATTCTCAGGCACTGAGGTAGCTAAGTGTAAAATCTTTGACAGAGCTGGTTTTCTAAGTCACTCTTGGGCTGTGTGGGCAGAGGTGAGGGGTCAGGTAACTGTTTCTTGGCATTACAGGCCATCAGGGGAATCAGATGGCTCGAAGCACCATGCCTCATGGATCCTTTCTTCTTTGTCCAACTCTCACATGGACTTCTTTGCCCCCTACCTCACTGCACCAGCTGAGGCCAGGATAGAGTGCTGTCACCTTTGGGACTGGCTGGAATTTTTCATAGGAACCAAGAAGGAACAAGAAGTTTGTAGGTGGCTGTTAACAAAAAGGTTGGTGGTGTGAGTTCAACCAGCCTCTCTGCAGGACACATCCAAACCACAAGAAGGCAGCCAAGAACCCCCAGGCACAGCAAGGTTCTCTGGGGGCACATGGGGGGGGGGGCCGTTAATCTAGGCCCAACTGATGACAACAAAAGAGCGCTATTGAAGACATGATCACCAAGGTTTGAATTGTTTCTTCCAAATAGGGAACCAGCCAGGAGGTGGCGGGTTAAATAATGAGAAGCCTACTCAACTCATCAAGTTGATTCCGACTCATAGCTAACAGGACAGGGTAGAAAAGCTCTGTGAGTTTCTGAACTGGTCACTGTTTATGGAAATAGAAAGCTCCATTTTTCTATTGCGGGGCTGCTGGTGCAAACCCTGTAGTTAGCAGTCCAACTTGTAATCACTCACCTTGTAGATTGAATAGTGGCTCCAAAATTATAGGGGTATGGACTAGCCCTCCCCCAACTCTCACCCCCCACCCAAGGACCTGGCATGCTGCCTTGATTTTGATGCCACTGCATTGTTAGGGGGTAGATGCCCATATGCAAAGCTTATTAAAGAGAAGACTCCATGAAGATGGAGATAAAGGCAGAGAGATGCAGCCTCACATTAAAGAATGCCCGGAGCTCCCAGAAGCTGGGAGGGTCAAGGCAGTATCCTCTCTGTGCTCCAAAGAGAGCATGGCCATGTGTCCACTGCGGTGTTGGAACACTGGCCTCCGGAAGCAGGAGAGAAGAGCCCGCTGAGGTCTAGCCACCAGGCATGAGGGCATGACAATTCAACACTGTGGCAGTAGGACATGAAAACATTCAGGGAGAGAGTGTAGCATGGGCCATGCAAGTGATCGCAGGCCAAGTGGCACTGGAATGATCCAGATGTGCTGCCAAAGCAGAGAGCTACACTTTGTCCTGGATTGCATGTTACAGTATAAAAGTTTGTAATTGTGGGGATGGGAAGGCCACGTGACATTTTTTTTCTTTTTCTTTTGGAAATAAGTGATAGGCCAAATAAGTTTGGGAACTTGAAGTATAGAATTACAGAGCTTAAAACAATGGGTCAAGTTGCCAAATTTTAAACATGAGAAACAGAGAGCCATGTGGCTTTCTAGAAAGATACACATTTTATTAGATTTGTTTGATCTTGAGTGAGTTACTTGCCCTATCTATCTTCCGTATACTTATCAGGTTGTTGTAATGACATAGTGGCTACAAAAAAGGGTTCAAACACAGGTACCCTTTTGAGGGCAGGACAGGAACCCATGTTGTTCTGCTGTGTAGAGAGTTGTCATGAGTCCAATCTACTCACCAGCACCCAAGAACAGCAAAGATTAAATGGGAATATATAAAACTATAATCCCATTGCCTGAACCAGAATACAAAAAATATTATCATCACCCGAATCTCCATCATTTTCTCTCTTATTTCCTAGAGGAGATACTTCTTGAACCATCAATCCACCCCACATACTCTGTCTCCTTCTTTCAACACTGCTTTTGATTTGAGCATGCTAATGCCTCGCACTGCCTACCTCAGCTATTCAAACATCAGGCAGGGGCTGTGTGTGCTGGTTCTGGGTTTTCAGAGGTCAACCAGACAACCCTGGCCTCCTCAATAGCTACTGCACAGTTAACCATAATCCATTCATTACTTGTGTCCATTCAATAAGTAGGTCCTGTCTGAGACAAGGCAGGAAATGATTGCAACGTGGAAAGAGACCAAGTAGGTGCTGAGCCCCTTTTCCTAGCTCTAATTCGAAAGTCCACAATGAAGGTCATACCTTTAGGCAGTGCTTCGTAAGGGCAGAAAGAAAGGGTCTAGGAGGTGTGGATACATCTTTGGTTGTTACACTATGAGAATGGTGCTGTCTTTGGCATTTAGCATGAGGTGATCGGCTGTTGCTGCTGCTGTTGTTGTTAGGTGCCATTGAGCTTTTTCCAACTCATAACAACACTCTGTGTAATAGAACAAAACACTGCTTGGTCCTGTGCCTCTCTCACAATTGTTCTTATATGGAAGTCCGTTGTTGTGGCCACTGTGCCAACGAATCTCACTAAGAGCCATCAGCAAGAGACCAAGGATGCTGCTGAATACCCTTGTAAAGCATAACCTTTACAAGATGGAGGTTTCTGGCCCGAAATGTCAAAATGTCTAAGGTTGGGCATTAGAACATTCAAAGCCTTGCTGGAGGTTTTGAATCCTGGTCAAGGAAAGTAGGCCAGGAGAGAGTATTGAGAAAGCCAGACATTATACCAGGGGAACTTGTCCTAGAAATGACCCAATTGTACATGCCTTGCTATTGTACCAGTAAATGACTTATTTCTGGGGGATGTAGCAGCCAACACATTGTACCTCTGGGGCTAATTGTGAGACTGAACTTGACTTGATCCAGTGGACATGTGGGAATGAGATGAGGATGAAGTCCTGCCTGGGAAATGTGCTCACCCCCCTCCACCACCACTGCTGTGCCAGCTGTCTCCTCAGGACCCCTGCAAGTAAGTCTCTGGAAAGAACAAACGGATTGAGGTGATGCAATCTGGAAAGTGTTAATCAACATTTCGTTAGGGATGAGTTTGCTTACACAAACCATTTCCCAACATCTTTTCTTTTCTTTTTTTTTTTTGGAGGGGGGGGGGGAGCATCACTGCTCTCCAGTAGTGGGAGTAGGAGGCCCAGCCCCACTACTGGTATTGAACCTTCGTCCCAGTGGGCCGCAGTCCCGCGCACAACCACTATGCCACCGGGGCTCAGCCCCTTTCCCAACATCTTTTCCAATGAAATTACATCTCAATCCTGTGAAAACAAATACCCGGCCCACCTCTTTTCCTTTACACACAAACTAAGGTGCATTAAAACACCATTTTCCACTGTGCACTGTGTAAAACACATTTTCTCTGAGCTGGTTATGAAATATTTTTCAAATTAAAATAAATACACACACATATACCCCAAGGGCAGGGGAGAGAAGAGAAAGGAGAGAGAGAGAGAGAGAGAGAGAGAGAGAGAGAGAGATACATTTTCAGATTGGTACAAATAGCTCCTTAAAATATATGACTGACTTGCCATTTCTTCCTCTAACTAATAGAGGGAGTTTCAGGCTCAGATTCTCATACCTGTAAATTAGAGCTGAATGTTAAGATTTGGACTTCATAATAGAAGATATGTTTTCACCATTGCTTCTTATTTATGGAAATTGAGATGTATTTTCTGTTTAAATTTGTAACAGAGTTTCCTTGTTATGCATGTGAACAGAAGTCTAAAAAGTAATTTGATTAAAATAATAGTTCAATAGTTGAAAGGTGACAGATGGGAATAGGAAAATTATAAAACGTGTAACAGATATAACTCAACTTTGGGAAGAATGTTATGGGAGAGTCATGTGGGAGATTCTACTAATATGGCAAAAGCAGGGTTTTGTGAGGAAGGCTTCAGTGCCTTTTTCCTGTAGCTAGGCAGCAATCATGCCAGTCTTTGCCCAGTCAAAAAAGGAAGGAGTTAGATCAAGAACATGCTTTTCAAGGGATTAAGGAAAAACCTATACCCAAGGCTATGCAGCTGGCATACACAGGGCCTTTCAACCATAAATGTAAAATAATGCAAAAGCCTCTTCAGGTTAACGCAATTCTGAAGGCAACAAACTAAAAAACTGCATTATCATCTAGTTAATTCTGACTCATGGGACCCTTTAAGACAGAGCAGAGCTACCCCTGTGGGTTTTTAAGAAATAACTCTTTCCATGGGTACAGCCTTATCTTTCTCCCATGGAGTAACTGATGGTTTTGAACTGCTGACCTTGCAGTTAGCAGCCCAAAGTGTAACCATCTCACCACCAGATCTCCTTCGGAATCCAGCAGTGTAGACTAATTTCAGCCCCCACACATTATGACTATGGCTCATAATGACCCTCTGCGGTGTAACTTACAATTTACACTTACCAAATCTTATCCACAGCACTATCAAGGCTCCTTCTTGTCCTCAAATCCAGCACGACCTAAACAAGTACACTCAGTAACACTGCCAAGAACAATTTACATATATACCAAGAATGGAAAGAACAGTAAGACAGGGTACTCTTGATTGCTCATGAACTGGAGCTAGGTATACAGTTTGTAACCTTATAAATCTCAAGTCTCTGAAAGACATTGTTTAGAGCACTTTTACAGCTAGGGCTGAAATGGTAAATATGTTTACTTTCAACTGGCAAAGGCTACTTGAAACAACCCTTTTTTGAGACGTCTGTATGTTTGGTGCTCAGATTGATTAGCTATGTCTGCTCTGGACATAGGATAAGAAGGGGCAGTAGCTAAATTGTATATGTGTAGACCCTGCCATAGGAGTGTCATTGTGCCAGTAGTTTTAGGGAGAAGCTGCAACATTGAGGCACTACTACGGATTCAATACTATAACCCAGTTTGAATATAGGGAGTTCTTTTGTCATGTAAATAAGATCATGCCAGCATAGGGTAGATCCTAAATCTAATCATTTTGGAATTATAGCAGTTGTGGTTAACTGAATGTGTTACTAAGTATCCACACTTACCATAATTTGACAAATTTGTTTTCTAACAGTTGCTGTTTTTTAACGGTTGATCACAGCTTCATTGTAATTGGTTTCCCTTATCATCCTATGTACTTTATTTGATAACATTTGAAAGAGTAATCCAAGGAGGGAGCCAAAGACTTCGCCACACAACTAAAGGGGTCCACTCCGGGAAATCGGTTAAGAGAAAGCCCTTAGTCAGCCCATCTGTAAGCTCTTTGGCTTGAGAACCAAGTCCATTCACTTCATTCACTTTGGGACTCCAGGCACTCAGCTCATAAAGCAAAGTGAAAGCCACCGCGTCCTGTGGATTCTGACTCACAGCAACCCTGTACAGGGTTTCCAAGGCAGCCTGTCTCTGACAACAACAGCCTCATTCTCTCCCTGAGGAGAGGCTGTTTGCAACAGAGCTCCCCAGAAGCTCACCAAACAGCCCCTGATGCAATGTCCCCACATCTCCCCTAGGGCGAACAACTCATGTAGAGAAGCCAAGCTGCATTTGAGGGATAGAACCACAAACAAACATTAAACCAAACTCCCTGCCATCTAATTGATTTCTACTCCAGACACCCTATCTAGACCCTTTTAATCTTTACAGAAAAGTATGGGGGGCGGGGGAGCATGCTTGAACTGTGGACCTTACAGTTTACAGTCAAATGCTTATCTCAAGGCCCCACGAACACGCTCAGCTATTTCTGTACCTGAGAGAATCAAGGGCTTCCACAGCCTCTCAACTGCCAAGGCACCAAGCTAGCGGCTCTTGTTGATCTGCTAAATTCCCTCTGACAGCATCTATGCTAGAGGCAAGCAGTGTGTGACTTTGATCCACATCAAACGCCAGGGGCCCTGCTGGGGTTGCTGCCTGGGCCATTGTCAAGTCTTCACTCTGGAGAGCAGGTGTCAGACCACTGTCCCCTGTCCCCTGACCCAGCTATGGTCTTCAATCTCCCTCTGTATTTATGGTGCCCTCACTGGGCTGCAAACCACAAGAGCTGTAGTTTGAAAACATCAGTGCATCTTCTTGGGGGATAGAAGCAGCCTTAAAGTTCTACGCTGTCCAATGGAGGCACCATGTGTCAGAATTGACTCGATGGCAGTGCGTTTGGGATTTTTTGATCACTTCATTTGGGGCTGCCGTCATAAACCATTGATTGAAACCTCATGACTTAGAAATCACTTCAAGGCACAAATAACTCCGGGATTTTGCTGCCTGGGAGCATTGGCGACAACTTGCTTCCCCAGGGCTGGCATTGGAATTCCGGGGAAGAGGGGCAGGGTGGTTGCTCGCAGGTCCGGGGCATTGGCAGGACGTTCTCTCTGTAAAGAGCCTTCTAGTTGAGTGTAAGGTTACTGCTATCGGCTACTAGACGTCTTTGGCGTGAGATGGATCGATGCGGACCCTCACATCAGCTGTGCTCGCCTCTCCATAACCTGCACCGCCAATGCCAGGCTTCCCCCCAAGAAACCGTTCATAAAGCCAAGAATGCCACTCCGGGCAGCATTGCTGTCATGAAACAGCCATGGCCCTGTGGGACTCACCATGCTGTGGTGCGGGAGGCAGGAAAGGGCAGAGGTAACGGGTGATTATATCAAACTAACGACACTTCCTAGCGTGCCTTTTTGCTTAAAGCTCTAGACACTTCTGCTGAGAACACTTGCAGGTGCCCGTACCCCGAGGAGCAGCTGTGACTTTCTTGGGCTCCGCCATCTGCGTTCATGTATTTTAAATAGACCATTTTGGACTGTCAACCTGCAAACAAAACTTCGGGTTTGAATCCAGTCAACAATATTGAATTCCAGCTCTTCTCCAAGTCTGCTTATTACCTCAGATGTGCATCAGGAATTCGTAAAGAAATTAAAGTTATAAGGAAAGCCTGGGGGAAGAAAAATCTTATCTCTGGGTTTCACAAGGGAGTGGGTGAGGACAAAGGGTTGGCTGGGTCACAGTCTCCAGGTTTTGTGACTCAGCCAATTTAACTTGATTTAATATGTGAATTTCCCTCCCTGACTGTCAGTGTGTATTTTGGGAAACCATGGTAAATTAATCAGGTTGACATGGTAGATAGTGACAAGGTTGGTTCAGATCTGTCCATGATAATGCAAACTGACAGCTCAAAGCAGAGGAAGCCTTGTGAAAATCATTGCCAGGACGAAGGACTATGACACGTGTACACATTCTGCTGGTATTGACTTAGTGAGCGGAACTGTTGTTTACAAAAATGACTCCTGAATGCAACTGAATTTTATCTAAAAATTATTTTTTGAGCTAACAATGCCATATCTCCTACCAGAAGCATTTTGAGTGTGCAGAGAAGAGCGAGAAGCTTTAAAATTAAGCTACTTTTATTGATTGTAGATTTTTCTTTCTTTTTTGTTTAAAATAACTTGTGCATCACCAAAGGACCCAAATCACTTTCAGGTTTATTCTTGTTCTTGTACAGCTGCTTTCACCAATATTGCGGTCTGAGGGGAGGGATCTAGGGTGCTTTGAAGGTTTTTAAGACCTTTCTCGGTCCCTCTTTTGAATGAATTGTTTGGGGGAGGGTATTTATTTTTAATTAAAAAATTATTTTCCTTTTTGTTTTTGGAATATGACATATACCAGAGGTTCCCAAACTGATTTGACCTATCATGCCTTTCAAAAAAAATCAAAATAACTCAGTGTCCCCCTAGTGATGCAAAACCAGGGGGACATGCCAAATCCAGATACACGATCAACTGTGTGTATCTATCTGCTTCTGCACCTTGTCCCGATCATTCCAGCAACCTTCTGCCAACCCCACCCCATGCTCCCAGGGGGCAGTATCACTCACTTTGGGAAACACTGCCCATCTCATCACATGAGTGCCAGTACCCCACAAAACCCAGTCCTGGGGGATGGGGTGCTTGTTTTCTACCCCCCCCTCCCCATTTTACTGGCCCTCCACTCCCCATCCCAGCATCTAGGCCACCTTGGAATCTTTCAAGTATTATTTCTTGAGTGTGTAAACCATTTTTTTTATTTAAACCAAAAAATATGCAAACCATTATTATAAAGATGCTTTACAATAATGATATCACAAAATATTTTTATCAATACAATTAACTGACTTTGTTGAGCATAATATTCCTTAATTTGGTCCATGTCTCATCGTTGTTTTAAAGGATGAACAATATCCCATTGTGTGAATGAATCAGAGTTTGCTTATCCATCTACAGAGAGAGGTTGTTTTTTTTATTACTTCCATCTTTTTCTATTATAGAAACTGCTGCAGTAAACATAGACATATACTTATTTGTTTGTGCTTTTTTCTTTACTTTTTTAGGATATGTACCAAGTAGAGGGCTTGCAGATCATAAGTTATTTCTATGTGCCTTTGTTTCAGGAAGTACCAGACTGACTTTCATAGTGGCTGTGCAATTCCCCCAGCAATGCCTGAGCATTCCAATCTCTCCACATCCTCCCTAGCCCTTATTGTTTCTGTATTATGCATTTTGTTAAGAGTGTTGTTGTGAAGTGGTATCTCATCATTGTTTTAATTTGTATTTCTCTTACAGTTACTGAATATGAACATTTTTTCATGTGATTGTTACCTGCCTGGGTGTCATCTTTAGTCAATCATCTAATCATGTCTTGTGACCATCTTTTTGATTGGGAGGGTTGTTTATATTTTTCTTATTATGGTGCTGCAATTTTCTGTAAGGTTTTCTTTCTCTTAACCGCAAAACTATTCTCTCACATGGCTAAAGGGGTTGGGATGACCATTTTCGGGGTGATGTCTGGTCTTACCAGAGAGTCTATGACTTAGGTGTGAGGGTGAATATTTCAATTTCTTCCCCTGCTAGAAATGTCACATGACCCCCACCTGACCCCCTTGGAAAATTGATTAAAAACCAACCTTCATTTGAAGCAATGTTTCATTTTTTTCTGCGCCACAAAATTAACTCAACTACTAGTTAAAAGTTGGATGGTTCAAATCCACCATAGAAGCAAGGACTGACAGTCTCTTTCCAGAAAAGGAAGCTATTGAAAACTGTGCATCGTTCTGCTCTCAGATACACAGGTCACCAGGACTCAGCAGCAACTCGCTGGCTGGGTTTGCCATTCAACTTTTTTACAGGCAGACAGTGTATTGATAGTAATGACAATAACTAGCTGTAAAACTCAGCACTGGTTAAGATTGTATCATCATTAACATCTTCCCCCCCCCCTCACCCTAGTTAACAACAAATAAACTTTGTTCTCTATGCATTTGACCCTTTTTGGGAGGTCTCTTTATATAAAGTGAGACCATGCAGGATCTGTCCTTTTGTAATTGAATTATTTCCCTCAACATAGAATCTTCAAGTTCCATCCACACTGTAACACATTACTAAGATTGCATTTCTCCTATTAGCTGAGTCATGTTTCATAGTATGCTTGTTTAGCCATTCATCTGTTGAAGGGCACTTAGGTTACTTCCACATACGAGCTACTGTGAACAGTACTGCAGTGAGTATTGTGGTATAGATCTCTGATTGAAACTCTACTCGCGAGACCTCCAACAGGTAGATACCTAGGAGTGGAAATTACTGAGCCATATTTAGTTCTATTTTTAGCTCATGGAAGAATCGCCACATAGTTTTTTATAGCTGCTCTCCAATTTTGAATTCTCATGAGCAGTTAGAAAGAGTTCCAAATTCCCCACAACTGCATCAACATTTACTACTTACTGCTTTGTTACTTTTGTATCCCAGCCATTCTACCCACTGCTATCCAGTTGGCTCCAACTCACAGTGACCCTGTAAAGGGGTTGCTGAGGCTGTAAATCTTTATCAAAACAGATAGCCTCATCTTTCTCCCAAGCAGTGGATGACGGATTAAAACTAAAGTGACCAGATTTTAAGCGGGACACCATTGACCAGGGGGTTCTTGATTAAAAACTTGGTTTATATGGAGCAACAAAAATTTTCATAGGGCTGAGCCCCGGTGGCGTAGTGGTTGTGCATGGGACTGCGGCCCACTGGGATGGAAGTTCAATTCTGGCTCCCAGGAGCAAAGGCTGGGCCTCCTACTCCCACCACCAGGGCAGTGATGCCTAATAAAAAAAAATTTTTTTTTCATAGAACAAAAATGTAGTATTGCAATATATTTATTTAAATTTTAAAATGCTGTGGGAGGTTGTTAAGTTGCTAAAAAGTGGGATGTCTGGTCACTTTAATTAAACCCCCCACCTTGTAAGGTAACAGTGCAACCCCCAGCACCACCAGGGTGGTCCTAGTGGGAGTGAATTGGCATCTATATCATGGTAAGTTCATCTTGCATCTGTCTGAGGGCTGACTTGTAACATTTTTCCCTGTTTTATGATCATTTGAATCTCCTCTTTTACGAAATAGCTATTCAAGTCCTTTGCTCTTTTTATGATTGAGCGATTTCATTTTGGGCTATTTGTATTTGTGTGGTGATTGAAGTTGTAGGTATATTTGGGGAAGATATTATGCCAGTTGTTAGTTTGAATTTTGGTAAGTCTTTTGATGAACAATTTTAATAAGTAGGTCCTATTTATTTTGTTTTTTGCTGTCTTAGATAATCCACCTGATAACATTGTCCCTATTTCTGAGACGTTTAAGGTTTTTGTCATTATTAGGAGCCCTGGTGGTATAATGGTTATGAACTGAGTTGCTAACTTCAAGAGCTATCAATGAAAACTACTAGGTACTCCTTGGTAGAACGCTGGAACTTCCACTCCTGTAAAGCATTAGTCTCAGAAACTCAGGTGGCATTTCCATCCTGACCTACAGGTTGCTGAGAGTCAGAATTGACTCAATAAAAGAGAGATTTTTTTAAATTTTTAGTTTGTGAATTTAGATCCATAAGCCTCTTGAAAGTTGTTTCAAGTGTATGGTGTGATACATGGGTCTTATTTTATTTTTTTGCATGTGGAAATTTTCCCAGCACGATTTGTTGAAGACACTCTTCTTTCTCATTGAATGGGATTGATATACAGCACCTCCCCCTCCCACGGGGACAGACAACAGAAAACTGGGTGAAAGGAGACAACAGTTAGGCATACAACATACAAAAATAATAATAATTTTTAAATTATCAAGGGTTCATTGGGAGGCGGAGGGGAGATGAGGAGCAGATACCAAAGGCTCAAACAGAAAGAAAATGTTTTGAAAATGATGATAGCAACATATGTACAAATGTGATTGACACAATGGAAATATGTATGGATTGTGATAAGAGCTGTAAGGGTCCCCAATAAAATGATGTAAAAAAAAATAGTTGACCATAGAAATATGGTTTTCTCTGGACTCTCCATTCTGTTCCATTGTTTTTTGGTCTACTGTTATACCCGAGCCAGGATGTCTTTATTACTGTAGCTGAAACCTAAACTCCATTTGAGTCTATTCCGACTCATAGCAACCCCGCTTCCCACCGTCACACCAGCAGGTGAGCGCATCCCCAGGCTAGCTGTCTAGCATGTTTAAAAATCAGGAAGTATAACTCCTTCAATTTTCTCCTTTATTTCAGCATCGCATTACCAACTTCAGGAAAATCAATCAGTTGAGTATTGATTTGGTTATATCTGTAAGGAGTGTTGTTGGAATTTTTTAATTTTTCATTTTTTTAACATTCACTGAAAAAGACATCTGCCATCTTAAAATTGCTATGTGTTAAAAGATCAACTTCTTAGAAGTCAAATTGGACATGCAGAAAATCATTATTTGAGCATATGCACACATGCATTGACAAAGAATTAAGGTCATCAAATGCTGCCAACACAACCTCCTAAATCCCTTTTTAGAATATACCCATGAAAACATTTTGTTTTCCCCTGATAACCAGTATCCTTGCTAAGCAAACAGCTCCTAATGTTTTAAAGCTTGGTGGCGTTATCCCATGTACAAAGAGAATGGGAGCGAGATTGTTTGATCTTTTAGTAACATTGACTTCAACATATTCAGCATTTGTTAGCACCTAGATGTTCCTGTTTTTAATTCCATTAGGCCAAAATTATTATAAAATGTCCTGCTGTGAAGACTATTCCATTTTAATCATGATTTCTCTTAAGAAAAGGAAATGTAAACATGTCAATATGACACTTGCAGACCACAATGCATCTTCCTAATACAATAATAGCCATAGGTTTATGAACCATTCGATGAAACAGCCAAAGGAGAAATTAGATCATTTGGTGCTGGCTGCCGAGTATAATAGATCTCCCCTCAGTTAAGATAGCTGGGAAGAGGCCGGCATGATTAATGGGAAAGCTTGATGGTGTAAAAACCGCTTAATGTAAGAGCACAATATGGCATGCAAACCAAACTAAAACAACCATAAATATTTTAGGCACTGTATAAAGATTTAAGAATATTTATTCCACAGATAAATCCTTCAGGAGATATCAGTGGAAGCTCACAGTCTGGAGGCCTGGCAGCCTGAAATGCAGCATGGGGGTGAGGACTGTGTGCCTTCCTTTTCTATTTGCATTTTCTCATAATGATTAAACCAAATTAGTGGGCCAACTGCTTCCAAAATGAGGGGAAATGCTCCCCTGCCAATCCTCTTACAGCTTTGTCAGCACTTGTCACTCAAAGAAGCCAAAGGCTCAAGGCACTGTTGTAGCAGTCCAGGGGGTTGTAGCAAGGAGGCCCCTGCGGTCATTAGACCGAACTAACCATGGATGGTGTGCTATCTACACTAGGACCTGGCAGTTTGTGAGAAAGGGAGGAAAGACTGCATCTGCATTTTAGAATCTTCTCATGATTCAAATTCATCCTAAAATTTGAGAAACCTTGAACTGTACCATCTCTACTCTCACCTCCCCCATTCTCAAACTCTATACCCAAATCGAAAGACAATTCCCCAGAATATATTTATAAGCACAAACTCTTAGCATAGACATCACTTTTGCCAATGTGACTTTGTGTGATCTTAGTCAAGTTGCTTAACCTTTCTGAGCCTCAACTTTTCGTTTGAAAATAAGGAGTAATAACAGTGACAACGTAAAGGGTTTAAAGAAAGAATTAAAGGAGAAAAAGTTTGCAAAAGCCTACATTCTGATGCCAGATACATAGCAAGTGTTCGACAAATAGCAACAAATCCGGGTGTTTCAGAAAGCACTTGGTGATGTTCGCCTTCCTGAATGTAATTAATTGTACTGAATTATACACTTAAAATGGCAAGTATTTTGCATGTATTTTAGCATAATTGCAAAAATATTAAAGAAATTTCCATTGTGCTGAGTACTTTTGGTTGTTGTGGGTGGTGGTATGGACATAAGGAGTCTTTTCTCAAGTTTCTGTAGATTAATCATGATCCTACAGCACAAAGACAGAAGAAAGAAAAAAACATATTTGAATATTTGGATAAAAGCTGAGAAGACCTGGTTTGTTCGTGGGGTAGAATATTAGTATGAATGGGATATAGAGATACATCAGTTGTTGACCAACTCCAAGCTTGAATTTTCCATTACACAAACAGCAAATTAAAAAAATATATGTGGCAATACATTGAGGTAGTGGACAGACATTGGGCATCTTCTTAAGTCATCCCTCAAGGCAAGACCACTTGGTTTCTAACAACCTGACATTCTGTGATAGTCACCCTCCCAACACAATCACTAAAGCAAATGTGAAGAAAGCTAATGGTGCCTGATTATTAAAAGATATAGTGTCTTTCATCTTAAAAGTCTGAAGCTTAACAAACAGCCATCTAGCAGAGAAGCAAGAAACCCACATAGAAAAAGCACACCAACCTGTGCAATCATGAAATATCCACGGAATAAGGTAGCAGGCATAAGAAGACTCAAAACAAAATGAAAAACCATCTTGTTGAGAATGAGGGGTGTTGGAGCAGAGACCAAAAATCCATCTGTAGACAATAAGCTATCCTTTCACAGAAGGGTCACAAGGAAGGGATGAGTCAACCAAGGTGCAAGGAAACATACAATATTTCTCTGTATTTGAGGCTTCCTCTCTCCCCCCCCCCCCCCACTATCTTGAACCCAGTTCTGCCTTTCAGTTCTGGCTAGATAGGAGCATGTACACAGGTACAGATAAGAGCACAGGACACACAAATCCAAGTTGGATAAACCCCTCAGGAACAGAAATGGGAGTAGGGATACCATAAGAATAGGGGACGGATGGAAGGAGGAGAGGAAGAAAGGAACCAATGGCAATGATCTATGTATAACCCAACCAACCCCCACCCCTCCTTGAGGGGGACGAACAATAGAAGCATGAGTGAAGGGAGACAGTGGTAGATGTAAGATATGAAAGTATAATTCATAATTTATCAAGGGGTCACAAGGGTGGGAGGGCGGAATGGAGGGAAAAAGGAGGAGCTGATACCAAGGGCTCAAATAGAAAGTGAGTGTTTAGAAAATGATGATAGCAACATATGTACAACTATACTTGATACAATTGATGTGTGGATTGTTACAAGAGTTATTAGAATCCCCCAATAAAATGAACCTTAAAAAAGTGAAAACTGGCTCAGTGTTCATAGCTGCACAACAGTTAAAAATCCCACATGGCAATGAACCAGACAGGCATTGCTTCTCGCAGTGGACATAAGGGGTGACCACTCAATGTAAGCACTGCTCTTGCTGAGAAAACATGGTGTGCTTGTGTTAGAGCATTAAAACATGCATCATTGTCCTTTTGTGTGATCTATTTGCATAAAATATTTAACTATGGCTCCAAAGAAAGTTAATGATACCAGCAGTAAAGTTAGGAAGAAAATTGAGACCCATGAGTTAAAGAAAAAGAGCAGTATGATATTTTGATCAATACCCTGCTTGTCGAATTTGGAGGTTGAATACAACACAGCTAAGTTGGCATTATCAACATTTGGGTGTGGGGGGGTGCAGGGATGTGATTAAGTGGTTAATGTAGCAAAAGGTGTGACGTCATTTTTAAAAAAATACTTTTAGCAGAGATTCTTACATATCTTATCACAATCCATACATTCATTCAGTGTGCCAGGTATATTTGCACGTATGCCTCCATCATTAATTTCAAAGCATTATCTTCCTACAACAGCCCCAAATATCAGCTCTCCATTTCTTTCCCTCCTCTCCCCCAGTCCTCCCTCACAAACTTTTTATAAGTTATACATTATTTTTCCATATTTAATATTGCCCTTCGTTGACCCTCATCAACTTATCCATTATCCATCCACCTGGAAGGTAGTTCTAGGTTGATTCTTTTGATCGGTTCTCCCTTTCTCCTCCTGCCTTCCCCTAATCCTCAACTCTCCTTGTTGGCCCTGAGCAATTTATCTATCCTGGAGTCGCTGTGTTGTGTATGGGCTCGTATCTGTAACATTGTGCGTGCTCTGGTCTAATCTAATTTGTAAGGTAGGATTGAGGTAATGATAGTGGGGTGAAGGAAGCACCAAAGAACGAGAGTAAAGTTGTGTGTTTCATTGGTGCTATACTACACCCTGACTGGCTCAACTCTTCCCTGTGACCCCTCTGTGAGAGAATATCCAACGTCTACAATGTCCAATGGACATTGGGTCTCCACTCCATGATCACCCCCATTTACTTGGACATGATTTATTGTGGGTCTTAGATACCCAATAAGGTGTGACATAAGAACCTGAAAGAAATGGAAAAGTTCCTGTTGGATGAATTGGCACTAGGTGTTTGAGACAGTGTGATATCATACCAGGAGGTAAACAGCCGCCACAGAGATTTAAAGTCCTGGGAAAAAACAACATATCAGTGCAATTTTGGGGGCCTCAGAAGCAATTGTTTGGTGTTCCATTATTTCTTGAATTGAATCTAGTGCATGGAGTGAGGTAAGGGTCTGGTTTCATTTTTCTAGAGGTAGATATCCATTTTTTACAGGACCACTTGTTGAAAAGGGCATCTGTTTCCCATTTGACACTTTTTTGGGCCCTTATCAGAGATCAGTTGTCTGTATGCTGATGTTTATATTTCTGGATTTTCAGTTCTCTTCCATTGGTCTGAGTATCTATCATGCCAATACCATGCTGTTTTGGCCACTGTGGTTATATAGTATGTGCGAAAGTCAGGTAAGGCAAGCCTTCCCACGGTGTCCTTCTTCTTGAGGAGTTCTCTACTAATTCTGGGCTTCTTTCCTCTCCATATGAAGTTAGAAATCATTTTTTCCCATTTCTTTGAAGAAAAATGACTGGTACTTGTATCAGTATGGCATTGAACTTATATAGAGCTTTGGATAGAACTGTCTTCTTTACTACATTGAGTCTTCCGTTCCATGAGCATGGGATATTTTTCCATTTCTTGAAGTCATTCTTGGTTTTTTGTAATAGTGTTCTATAATTTTCCTCATATAGATCTATTGTTCTTTTTGTCAGGTATATTCCTAGATATTTCAATTTGTGTTTGGCTATTATGAAGAGTACCTCATTTTTTATCTCCTCTTCTGTGGTCTTATCTGATGTATATAGCAGACCAATCGACTTCTGATTGTTGATCTTGTATCCTGCCACTCTGCCATACTCCTTTATTGTTTCCAGTAATCCCTTTGTGGAGCTTTTGGGGTTTTCCAAATATAGAATCATATCATCTGCAAATAATGATAATTTCACCTCTTCCTTTCCAAGGTATATACCTTCTATGTTTTTTCTTTGCCTTATGTTGTTACCTAAAATCCCCAGTATGATATTGAATAAGAGTGGCGACAAGGGACATCCTTGTTTGGTCCCCTTTTTCAGTGGGATTATGTTTGTCTTTTCTCCATTGATCATCATATTGCCTGTTGGTTTTTCATATATAGCTTGTATTGCTTTGAGGAATTTTCTTCTATTCTTATCTTCTCTAGTGTCTTAAACAGGAATTGGTATTGGATATTTTCGAATGCTTTTTTGGCATCTATGGATATAATCATGTTATTCTTATAGTTTTTCCTGTTAATATGGCAAATGATACTAATGGTCTTTCGCATGTTGAACCACACCTGCATTCTGGGTATGAACTCCACTTGGTCATGGTGAGTTATTTATTTTAAATGCTTTTGTACTCTATCGGCCAGTATTTTATTAAGGATATTTGCATCAATATTCATTGGAGATATCAGTCTATAGTTCTCAATTTTTGTGGGATCCTTGCCTGGTTTTGGTATCAGTGCTCTATTAGCTTCATAGAAGGCGTTTGGGAGTTTGCCATTTTTTTCTCTGCTTTGGAAGAGCTTGTGTAGGGTTGCTGTCAGTTCTTCCCTGAATGCTTGGTAGAATTCTCCTGTAAGGCCATCTGGTCCAGGTGATTTTTTGTTGGTAGTCCCTTGATAACCTTGTCTATTTCTTCTATTGTTATGGATCTATTGAGATTCTTTTTTTTAAGTTAACTTCTTTTTTTTTGCCATCACTGCCCTCAGGTGGTGGGAGTAGGAGGCCCAGCCTTTGCTCCATGGAACTGGAATTGAACCTCCATCCCAGTGGGCCACAGTCCCGTGCACAACCACTACGCCACTGGGGCTCAGCCCTCTATTGAGATTCTTGACATCCATTGGGGACAATCTAGGAAGAGATTGTTTTTCCAAGAATTTATCCATGTCTTCCAAGTTGTTGAGTTAATTGGAGTATAGACCTTTGAGTACTGTGTGATTATCCTTTCGATTTCATTAAGGTCGGTTCTAATGTCCCTCTTTCATTCCTCATTCTTGCTATTGAAATTTTTTCTCTCATTTCTTTGGTTAAGTCTGCCAATGGCTTATCAATTTTGTTAATTCTTTCAAAGAACCAACTTTTGGCAGCGTTAATTTTTCCATTGTTTTATTATTTTCCCTTTCCTGAATCCTACCCCTGATTTTTACTATTTCTTTTCTTTTGCTATTAGTGGGATTACCCTGCTGACTACTCTAGTCATTGTAAATTCTGCACCAACGTATCAATTATGAGACGCTCTTCCTTTTTTAAGTGTGCCTGTATTGCTAAGAAACTTCCTCTGAAGACTGCCTTTGCTGTGTTCCATAAGTTTTGGTATGTCATGCTTTCATTCTCATTGGTTTCTAGAAATTTTCAAAATTCATCTCTGATCTGGGCCAGTACACATTCCTTTTGCAATAGAGAATTATTCATTCTCAAAATGTTTTCTCAAATTCTCTTCATCATCCTTTGGTTGATTTCCAACCTTATAGCACAGTGGTCTGAGAGTGGGTTCTGTATGATATCAATGTCCTTCAATTTATGGAGAATCGCCTTATGTCCCAGCATGTGGTCTATCTTCGAATAAGTTTCATGTGGGGATGAAAAGATTATGAAATGTTTTTTATTTGGATGAAAAACTCTGTAGATACCTGCCCAATCAAATGTCTAATTGTAGTGTTTAGATATCTAGCATCCTTGCTGAGTTTCTTTCCCTGTGATTTGTCTTCTCAGAGAGTGGTGTGAGGAAGTCACCCACTATAATTGTTGAGGCTGTAATTTCTTTTTTCATCATATTCTGTGGGTCTCTCACTTGGGGAATATATATTTAAAATGCTTATTGGATCATTGTCTACCCTTCCCTTAAGCATCATATAGTGTCCCTCTTTGTCTTTTATTATGATTTGCACTTTGAGGTCAATTTTATCTGAGATTAGCATAGCTACCCCTGCTTATTCAGAATGGCTGTTTGACTGGTATATTTTTCTCCTGTCTTTGATTTTCAATATATTTTTTTCTGTGATCTTAAAATGTGTCTTTTGTAGGCAGCAGACTCTTAAGCTCTGAATTCAATCCATTGATATTTAGGGTTATTACATCTATCTGTGAACTCTGTGTTGTCATTTTATCACTCTTGGATTGGGTGTTTTTCTATCTCCATGGTTTGTGCCCATGTCTATTTGTGGTTCATTCTTGCCTTTCTTCCAACTCTGAGCCAGAGCTTTCTTGGGGGCTGTTATCCCTTTGATGGTCTCTGAGTAGAGTTGTTCTGTGTGTGTGTTAGGTGGTTGTTGTTCTTCGGACCCCATGGGTCGGTGAGGATCTTTTGTAGGGCTGGGTTCCTTTTGGCATATTCTCTGAGATTTTCCTTGCCTGAAAAGACTCTTACTTCTCCATCAATTTTGATAGATAATTTGGTTGGAAAGAGTATTCTTGGGTTTGTATGATTTTTCTTCAATTTTTGGAATGTGCTGCTCTACTCTCTCCTCTTCTTCATCGTTTCCATTGATAGGTCCGAGCATATTCTTATCTGTTTGCCTTTGTATGTGATTGCCCATTTTTCCCTAGCTGCTCTCATAATTTTCTTTTTCCTCATAATTGGATAGTTTAACAACTATATGTCTTGGCATTTTCTTCTTGGGCTTTAGTCTCACTGGCGTTCTTTCAGCCTCCAGTATGGTTATCTGGTATTCATTCATTAAGCTAGAGAAGCTTTCCTCTAAGCATTCCATCACTATTTTGGATGTTGGTTTTCTTAATGCCTCATCCTCCAGCAGACTAATAATTCTTATGTTGTTTCTTTTCATAGTATCAGCCAGGATTCTAATATTTTCTTCTGCTTCTCTCATAGACTTGTTATATTTTTTCTCCCATTTATTAATTTCTACTTGTGAGTCCTCTAGGTCACTTGTCCTGTTCTCTGCCTCCTCCATTCTCTGGATGAAATCTGAGAGCTTATTATTAGTTGTTGCTAGCTCACTCTTTAGTTCTTGGATTTCCCTTTGGTGTGTGGCCTTTTCTCCTGTATCAATTCTTCTTTTTTCTTTAATGCGTTGCTTAAGGGCTGCATACATGTTAGTTATATTTTGAAGATTTCTTTCTGTGGTTGATCAATCTCCACATTTTCTATGACTGCTGTTAGGTCCAGCTGGTCTTCTTGCATTGGATTTAGTTTCTCTTTTCTTGATACTGCGGAAGCAGCTAACTAGTTTTTTGTTTGATTTATTCAAATTAGGTGGCATTTTCCTTGGTTTTTTTTTGTGGTCCTGGGGTCTCTCTTTGGGAGGCTTGTCTTATAGCTTTCCTCAGGAAATGCTTGCAGCTGGGTCATTGCAGATCGATCTCCAGGAGCTCTGGGCATGAGCTTCCTATCTGGCCGCCATCTTCCCCCTCTGTTCTCCATTATTTCTTATGGAAAAAAACATTTACAGTTCTCAAACATTTTGATGTTCAAAAACAAATTGGAAGAGGAGTTCAAGAACCAAAATATCACTGTGAATCTATATGATTGATCTCTTCCTGTGTATCAAATGACCTTAAAATCTAGCAACTTAGATCAATAAAAGTGAATTAACTCATGGTTTCCATGGGTCAGAGATTCAGAAACCATCATAGCTGAGAGAATCTGGCTCAGTGTTTCTGGGGAGGCTGTGGTGAGAATTTGGGCCTGGGTAGCTGTCATCTGAAGGTGTGGCTGGGCCTGGAGGTCTCTGCCCTCCATAGAAGAGCCATTCATGGGCTGCTTGAGCATCCTCACCACATGGTTTTGACATCCCTCATAGCAAGTGATTTAAGAGAGAGGTCAAGGAGACAGTCACAATACCCTATGAACCTCAGTCTTAAAAGTCACATATTGTCATGACTGTCATTTCTTTCTGAGAACTATATGGACATGGTTTCCAAAAGTCCATAGAAAATGCTATTCTCATACAATTCCACTTTTCTCCAAACTTTTAAAGCCCAGGGTACATAATTGTGACACTAACTGATGATCATAGATGGTTTGGGTCATTAATTGATCCTCTTGAGTCCCCTATGCTAGTACTAAAATTAAAACATAAATGCAAATACTGCTACAAAGTAACACTAATAAACTGATTTCCCTAGTTTTTACTATATACATTTGTTGGAGTCCTCTGTCTGCACGAATTTGTTAAATAGCTCCCAGGCTGGGAGAAACCTGAGCAGTAGGGAGTCTTTGGTGATTTTTAGTTAAGTCTGAAATGGTTCAACTTCTTCCCTTCTCCCAGTACAAAGCAACCCTGGCGATGTAGTGGGTATGCATTGGACAGCTCACTGCAGTTAGTAGATCGAAGGCAGAAACTTCTCCAAGAAAGAGGGGTTTTATACTCCTGTGGGAAAAAAAAAACGAGTCTCAAAATTAGGTCACTGTAAGTCAGAGCTGACTTGATGGTAGTGAATTGCAGTTTTTCTTGACTCCATTACAAGTGCTATGGATACTTCTAGGTTTAGATTAAGTGACCCTACTTGGGAAATTCCAGATTAGGTAGGACCTACTAAGATATCTCTCAAAGTTCCCTTACCCACAATTCTCTTGACATAGTTAACAAGTGATATGCTTCTGTGTCTCCTATTATTAGAAGAAGTAATTCAAGATGGTTAGATCCTTTTGAATCTTATTCAATTTGTTCACATCAAGTCTATCACAATGCCTAGCACTTAATAGATATTCAATGAAAATCTGATATTAGTGAGAGGCTACTGTGTGCTAGGTAGAGTATTTGATGCAGCAGATACAGCAGTGAACAAAACTGACCATACCCCTCCTCCACTGGATGGAGCAAGATAGACAATAAAGTAATAGCAAAACAGAACTACCACACCAGAATGGGACAAAGTAGTTCACAGCAAAAGGACAAAATGATGGAGGTGGGGGTCAGTTTTAGGAAAGGTGATTCCTGGAGGTGTCTTTGAGGAGTGATTGCTGAACCATGTTTTGAATGCACTAAAGACACAAGCAATGTAAAAGATGGAAATCATCCATGCAAATGCCTACAGTTGGAAAATGTTTTTTATACTCAAGGAGTTTCTTGAACTTTGGCGTTCCTTGAACATGGAAAACATGTACTGGACTGTAACAAAAAGTTTGTGTTAGTTTCCTGTGGTTGCTGTAGCAAATTGTCACAAACCAAGTGACTTAAAACAGAAATTTGTTCTTTCATAGTTCTGGCAGGTAGAAGTCTGAACTCGAGGTGTGTACAGGTTTCGATCTCTCTGGAGGCTATGAGGGGAGGATCTGCTCCATACCTTCCTCTCCATATCTGCTTTTGCTAGAAATCCATACCTTTGCTTTTTAGGTGAGTCACTCCAATCTCTGCCTGTAGCATCACATGGCATGTTCACCACGAGTGTCTATATTATTTTCTCCTCTTCTTAGGTGGATACCAGTCATATTAAGTTAGAACCCATCCTACTTCAGAATGACTTTCTGTTTTCTAATTATGTCTTCAAAGACTTTGTTTCCAAATAAGTTCACTTACTGTAGCTCCTTGGGGGTGGGCACATCACCGACACAGTACAGTCTGATAGAAGTGGAGATCAGATAGGGAGCAAGTAAAAAGAGTGGATCCTGGATCCTAAAGACCACTGGAGCCATCAGAGAGTTTGGCCAGGAGTGACAAGATATGACATATTTAGGCCACATCTGATTCTTGTGGCTACGCAAAGGAGGAGGAGGTTAGACCACACCAGCCCAAGTATGAGGGTCACAAGGCAGAGGTCAAACATGCCCCTCACTTCCTACCTTTCTTTCCCTATATGACATTAACTATTCCTCTAACAACATTTCTTTTCTGCTATGTTCGACAGCCACTACTCACAACTATTGGAGTTCATTAGGGAAGTTAATAGGTTACCCCAAATGAGAATTAGTAAACAGTGGGCATATAGTCACTTGGTCAACTGCAACACCCAGCAACGAGCTCTCTTGGGCTGCATTTTTCCTTGGCTCCTGTTTCTGAGGTCCAGGGGCTGCCTGCTGCTGGGTCTCACAGTCTCAGAGTCTGCATGCAGCCCCTCTGCTCTGTCTCCTGATCTGTTCCTCTAAAAGGACATGCCACTGGGTCCACTAAGTTAGGCCACACTCACAGGAGAATGCCTGCCACTGTGGCAATTCTTCCTTGATGGTCCAGGGAATTCTCTGTTTCTGCTTCTGACATGTTTCCCATGTGGGAGAATGGAAACCCAAACTGACCAATTCCCCTCTCTTGTTGCTTCACAAGCCCCATTTGCATAGCCCTACTGAACCACTGGTGAGAGTTACAGAAGTATGGATAGATGAGCCATAACAAGAAATTTCATAATTTGTGCCTTCGACAACTACATTACAGTTTTTCTACTTACTTTCTCTTCACCTAAGCAATGTTCATACTTGTATTGGCACAGTTGGGATTTTCTAAGAATTGAAAGCACAAACTATGGAGTTTACCTTCTCTGGTTAGAAGCTGTGTCCTCCTACTGACAAGCTATAAATCAAACTCGTTAGCTCATAAGATTAGAAATGGTGACCCTATAGGAAACCTATCTATTTCCTTTTTGTTTGCATACCTCAAACAAGAAACTGTTTGCATTTCATGAAGTAACACTAATATTAAAATTAAAAGGTTTGGAGGCTGAGCCCCGGTGGTGTAGTTGTTGTGCACAGGACTGAGACCCACTGGGATGGAGGTTCAATTCCAGCTCACAGGAGCAAAGACTGGGCCTCCTACTCCCACCACCAGGGCAGTGATGCCTAAAAAAAATTAAATGGCTTGGAAAAAATTAAAGAAAGACAAAATACCAGTAAAAAAAGGTGAAGGGAAAAAAAAGAAATTTCACTTTACCACAACAGGGTTTATAAAAATCAATCTGGTCACTATGGAGAGTAGAGACCGAGGAAATTTCTCACAGAGTTGGTGCACACACAATGGAAATACCACCCCCTCTGCTAGATACCATTAGGGCAGAAGATGAAACTGACACATTGCCCTCTGAGAGAGAAAGATAGGCTGACAAATCATTAAAACACAGCTAAACAATGGTGCAAACAAGAACGATCAACTCTGACATAAAAAGAGTAACACCTGCCCTTTATCAGTCCCTGACTTTGAGTTACATGTTCTTCATATGTCATCTACTTATTCCTCCAAAGGACCCTGCCAGGTAAGAGGCATTATGGACATGACATCAAACAGTCAAAGCTACCCAGTTTTCTGACTGTCATAAACTGTTATGGTCAAGAACACACAAATACAAACTGAAGCCTTAAGAGCCTAAGGTCTTGCTCAAACTCAAGCTCTTTGTTAGTAGCAGAGCCGGGGATTGAATCCTGACTCCAGACTCAATGCTGTGAACAAATTCACAACAAGGTCTCCAAAAGTCTTCTTGGTAGGCATTTAAGGTACTGCTGTTGTGGCTCAAGGGGAAATAGCCCAGGAAAACACACAGACCCATAAGAAGGACAGAGTTTAGATTTGTGGTGCTGAGAATGGTTGTGAAATTGGTGATAGATTTTAATGAACTAAGAATTGCTTTAACCCAAGAAAAAGATTTGTATCCCTTCTAGTTCTGCACTTCCAAATGACAAGAATCATTTTCTCCAGCCTTCTATGATTTGTACTTCTTAGTTCCTTCACTATACTAATATAGGAGAGACTTTTTGGCTGAAAACAAATCTAAAAGAAAAAATCAAATATATTCCAGTTTTATGTTTCCCTCTTTATTTAGGTTTTGCCTTTGGAGAGGTGACTTCTCTTAACTGGAAGAATGATTGTTGTGGACACCCGCTAACTCCAAAGTGGTAGTTACCTGGTCGCAGTAATTACTCTTCCCTTTCCTCTCCAGCAGACATCTCTAATTGATACCAGCACTTTCCATCTCTCCTTCAGGTGGTTTCACCATTCTTTCACAGTGCTTGAAAGCTATAGACATTGCCAGGTGAAGTTTCCACTTGTCTTCCATCTAGAAGTTGCTGTCAGTAGCTATCTCCCTCTTCCCTGCTCCCACACAGGGGAGGAGAGTTCACACACTATGGAATGGAACACCATCCAGTTGTGTGTCATCACAGTGATTAGTTGTGTGGTCCACTGGATTTTCACTAACTACCTTCACAAAGTAGACCATCACACCCTTCTTCCTGGACCATCTTAGTCTAGAAACTCCAATGAAACCTAGTCAGCCTCCTAGCTTCATGCAAACCTCACTGGCATATGGGTAGTGGCTTTGCAAAAGGTGCCTGACTCTGCTGGGTTTGAGCCTAGGACCACTTCATAGAAGGCAAGACTTGTACCATTGAACCACCAGCCCTTCCTAAAGCCTTGGTTATGAAAGGGGTGTTCATTCCAACCAGACTTTCTTGGGAGAACTCACTGTGGTTCTTAGCTTAGTATTCATAGTAAATCCAGGAATGTTGTAAAAGACAGCACACACAGAGTAAAGATGATGATTGGTGGGTTGATGTGTCCCCTTAAAGGAAGATTGGATGGGTGAAATGGAGAAGCATGGATAGTACCTGGGAGACTATAGTCTCATAAAAATCTAGATGACAGGAGAGGAAGGCAAGCAGATTGAGGGTAATATCAGCAGAAATGGGAACAGCTTTGGCAGGGTTTTTCAAGCTGTGGGTCATGAAATCAATTTGCTGGGTCATGATCAGCATTTCTTTAAAAATGAAGTACTAGAATAGAATAGAAGAGGTAAGTATTGTTTGGTGAAACTCATTTCAGTTCTGTATATTACCTGTGTGTACTGGGTTGCAATGTAAAATGGATTTTTTATTATAGGTCACAGTCTAAGATAGTTTGAATAATGGTCCCCTGAAGATGGCCATGTCTTAATTTCCCTGAAGTTATGAATTGATCACCTTACATGGCAACATGTATTTTGTAGGTATTATTAAGGTGACTAATTGGATAGTCAAGAAGCTAAGTTTTTTCTAAACACAAGACTTCTGATGTACGGCACTTGACATTATACATAATCTTTTATATGTGTGATAATTTGTTATGGCAGCAGTAGAAAACTAGAACCAACTTTCTAAAAAGAAAGAAAGGAAAATCTTGGAGATTTCTAGTGCAATAATATCAGATGTCTAAGTTGTGATATCTCTTCTTTGTATTTATGTATTTGTGAGCTTGGAAAAGTTACCTAATACTCATTCATGTACAAAATAAGGGAGAAATAAAGTCAATTTACTGGATTTTAGACAGGCTAAAATAAGTGGAAGTGATGTACATAAAATGTTTAGCATAATAAGTATTGTATACTAAAATTGATTTCTATATTTGGATCAGCATCCATCAACAATCAACTCCCATGTAAGTACCAGTCAAGAAATCAAGTGATCTATTGCATTAGGTAACTGTACAGCAAAAGATCTCTTTAAAGTATTGAAAATTAAGGCAACACTTTGTTGACCTGACCTAAGCCATGAGCTCTTTAATGCCCTTATATATGTGTAACAGTTGGATAATAAAATAGCAAGGCAGGAGCAGGATGTATGGTCTTGGCAAAGAACACTGAATATACTGTGGACTGCCAAAAGAACCAGCAAATTATTCTTGAAATACCATGAGAACATTACTTAGATGAGACCATGATGAGATTTTGGCTTGCTTATTTTGGATCCATCCTCAGGAAAGGCCAACTGTTAGAAAAGGACATCAAGTTTGGTACAGTAGAAGGCTGTTAGTCCAGGTTGACTAGAGAAACAAATTCATAGGCACTCATATATGTGTAATAGAGAACTTTATTTAAAGAGTAATTGTATATTAATAAAATATCCCAGCCCAGTCCAGATCAATTCCATAATTCCCATATTAGCCACATGGCTGGGACAGTCTATAAATTCCTCTTCAGACTTACACAACACATGCAATGACACCTAATGCAGGAATATGACAGACTAGTGAGTGGAAAGTTTTGTGGATGCAGTGGAAGCATCTCAGTGCTGGAAGGGGTCTCCATGTCGCTCCTCCAGCTGTAGCTGCCAGAAGCATTGATTGTGGGTCCAAGCAAGACAAAATCCATGACTCTAATTGGTTCTCCTGTATCATGATGGTACCTACTGGTTCAGCAATGAGGAATCTGGTTTCCTTTACAGTGAGTTGTAATACATACTGAAGTCTGCAATCCTTGTACTTTATCAGTAAGTGTTTCAAATCCTCCTCATGTTCAGCAAATGAAGTCACCTTGTGTCATCTGCATATTAAGCTTAATAAGCCCTACCTTAATCCTCATAGCTGCATTCTTTTTCATATACTCTAGCTCCTCTAATTATTTGCTCAGCATACAGATTCAATAAGCATGGTGAGAGGATAAAATCCTCATGCGCACTTCTCTTGATGTTAAACCATGCAATATTCCCTTGTTTTGCTTGAGCAACTGCCTCTTGAGCCATACGAAAGTTCTGCATCAGCACAATAAAGGCTTTCGGAATTCCCATTTTTTTTTCAAGATTATTTGTAGTTTGTTATGGTCCACATAGTGAAATCCCTTGGTCTAATCAATAAAACACCAGTAAGCATCTGTTTGGTATTCTCTGATCTCAATCAAGACCCATCTCCTATCAGCAATGGTATTAGTTGTTCCATGTCCTCTTCTGAATCCAGTCTGAATCTCTCGCAACTTCCTGTCAACATACTCCTGCTACCATTATTGGATGAGCTTCAGCAAAATTTTACTTGCATGTGAAATTCATGATGTTGTCCTATGATTTGAGCATTCTGATGGGTCACCTTTTTTATTGGCCAAGTAGCTTTTTAAAAAATTTCTTGGCATATACCAGTAAGTACCTCCAGTGAATCATCAGCTTATTAAAACCTTTCAATTGGCATTCCATCTTTTCTCTGACCCTTGTTTCTGGCCCGTGTCTTCAGTGTAGTTTGAACTTCTTTCTCAGTGCAATTGGTTCTTGACCTTGTGATTCCTCTTAATATGGTTACTATTTACTAGTTATTTTTGATACAGTGATTCTGTATATTTTCCCACCCTTTTTTGATGCTTCCTGCATCGCTCAATATTTTTCTCATGGAATCATTCATTATTGTAACTCGAGGCTTGAATATTTTCTTGAGTGCTTTCAGGTTAAGATATATTGAGTATATTCTTTCTTTTTGGTTTTCTAAGTCCAGGTCTCTGTACTTTTATTTTACTATTTTACTGGGTCTCTTTAAACTCACTTAATTCGTTAATGTCTGTGGGAAGTAGGTATGCTCCTAATCTTAGATATGAAGAAAGTAAGATGAAATTTAACTTGTACAAGTTTCACAGATGGCTCTCAGCGTCCCGAACTGGTTGCCCAATAGGAGTAGAATGCCACCCACATATGGAATGTAAGCTTCTGTTAGTTGTCATGGAATTAATCCAACTCCCAGTGATTCCCTATGTGTCAGAGTAGAACAGTGCATAGACGGGATCTTTCATTTTTACTTTTAATATGATTCGTTTTATTTTTGTTATTCTTGGCTACATAGTGGATACTATTTTGTTGGTGTTTTTAGAAACAGATAACCATGCCTTTTTCTCAAGATACTTCTAAGAGGTCCTTGCACTATCTATTGTCTGCATAGTCAGGCATTCCCTTGGCAAAGGCACGCACAAACTCTAAAACCACCACTCCAAGAAAGAACTTGAAAAGATTGCATCTATGGTCATTTCAAAAAGTTTATTTTAATATCGCAAAAGTCACAAAGTATACATTTATGTTTTCCTTCTCACCAGAAATAGAAAAATCTCTCCCTCTGTGATGGACGGAGATAGTGACCACACCTCAGCTTTGCCCATTTCCTAAATTCCATGATCTCCATACATCCCCAAATCTCCAAGTCTTTTAAAATACACATATTATGACACATATCAAGGAAAAATGACTTCTACATATGATTTACCGAGGATTACACTATTTAAAAAATAATTCTGTATTATGTAATTTGTTAAAGTTTATGCTGGAAAAGTCATGAGGGAAAGATGATCATAAATATGAAAACTTTTCTCAGTTTTCAGGGGACTAGTTATGGCATTGAGGTAGCGATTTCCACGCTACCTCGGGAGGCAGCCCCTTCTATGCTTGGCCTGGAGGAAGATGGGAGAGTGGTCCACACATCTCTTTGTAGATTGCAATTTAAGGGTTAGGGGATTGGACAGGTTTCAATTCCTCAGAGAGTCCAGGTTGGCCTAGAGGAATCATTCCAAGAACCCAGCAAGGGTTAAAGGTCTCTCTCTCACTCCACAAGGAATACTTGCCACAACTAAAGCTCCCAGTAAATATCCTACAGATGATATGGAGTTGGCTGTTTCTCTTGGGTAAATTATAAAGCTGCAAACTTCCAGTCACAGTTCAATAAAACCTTCATGAAATCATAAGGCATTTTCCCTCTCCAGAAAGCAAAACAAAACAAAAATGAGATAAGTGTGACCAAAAGTTATAGGACCTTGTACAGCCCCAGGAAATGGGCAGAACTTTATTAATCTTTAGATTCATATTCAGCCACATTATAAAAAAATGAAGAAAAGAATAGGGCGGCTACTCTGGGTCTTTCAAGTAGACTTATTATATCTTTAAAGAAATATATATATATATTCAGTAATAAATAAATACATAAACAAATAAATGCCCCAGGCTGAAAGCCCTACAATTCACAGGAACCATTTTATTGCCCCTTTTACTGCTCCTGATATCAGGAAAGTTTACAATTAATTGTCACCAACATGAAAGAAGAAAAAAGATCGTGAAATCATTTATTGCCTCAGAAAAAGTGGTGCTCCCCTCTCAGCTCTGTAAGGACTCTCCTTCCTCATGTCACTGAAGGAAGCAGACAGAATAAAACACGCTCTTAATGTGGGCACTGTGTGTTTCAACAGAGATCAGTTGAGGGGCAGCAGAAGGCGCAGCTGCCCCCCTCACGCACGAGCAGGGCGGTGGGGGGAGGGTGTATTGATGATGCTCCCTAAAGCAATTACTGCCAGCGACAGACAGTGTAAATTTCATATTGCCTCTGAGCAGGATAAAAAATGTGCCGGGGGCATCTGAGTCTGAATTAAGGCAATCAAAATGCCAAAGGGGGGAGAAAATCTGAAGCTAAATAAATAAATAAACAACTTGAGAATTCTTTTATCCTCTACCCCATGTAGCACCTCATTTCAGATATCCCTGTAGCTCCCTCACGCACACATGGAACACATCTAGTCAAGGAACCAGTAGCAGTAATTGCAGTGTAAACAAGCAAACAAACAAATAACTGAATAATCGTATAGTCCTTAAAATGGTACATATTCTGATTCCAGTAGTATAAAAAAACTGACCTGTCATAAAAAAATTTCTTTATTTTAAAGAAAAAGCTTAAATTGGTGTTCTTAGCCTCTGGACCAGCATAGAACTAAAACTGCACCTCATGGCGTCGTCTATAATCAGTCTTTTATGATGCAAGTGGTCAAAGTTCCTGACTGCTTAACAAGAGGCTGGAGGTTTATATGGACCCAGTGGCACCTTCGAAGAAAGGCCTGGAGAATGCATTCTAGAGGTCCCAGTCCTGGGATTCCCTGCAGATTTGTTCCTGCATACCTGAGGTCATCAACATCAGAACTGACTCCTTGGCAAGTGATAATGGCCCAGGTGCATGGAAACATACAGGATACCACAAGATTGTCTCAAACTTACTGGGCAATGAAACCACTTTTGCATAGATCATAGGGCATTTTACTAAGGCTTCTCCAAGTATTTTTCCCTTTGGCTCTTTTCTTTCTTTCGTCCGCTAGCAGTCCCTTCACCACTAACGCTAAACTAAGAGGTTTATCCGGAAAGGAAAAAAGCAGATCTCCCCAGAAATAGCAGTTCCACAGAGCAGAGAAGGAGGGGCTGTAATACTAGGAAAATCGGCTACAATGGAGACAAGCAATGACTTAAAATGTCAAGAGAATGGTGGGCGGCTGGGGTCTGACAACCTGCTCCCCCAGGAAAAGCCACAGGGAAATTGCACCCTTCTAAGTTCCACACTGAAGTACGTAGATGTAAAGCAGAATTATAAGGGTAGAAGGACCATCCCGAGGCCCTGACTCTTGGGTGTCTCTACATGTGTGAGCTAAGCTGACAAGTTCCTGGCTGTTCCAGTAGGCTGGATTCCAGAGAGACCCGAAGTTGGGATAAATGCAAGATCCCATGAACAGAAGGAAGGACCAGTCCATGATCATCATCAGCAACAAGGGACCAACACAGACATCAGGGTCCGAGCTTAACAGTCACAGCGTAGCATTTGCCAGCAGGATGTGCTAGGTCACACCTGTCACACACCACAAAGCATGCACGCCCAGAACAGAATGCCTGCTTCCACCCAGCTGGCCCTGGGAGCATGTTCACCTTCTCCTTAACCAGACGCCACCCACAATGGAGAGAAAGTGAAAGAAGGGAGGAGAGGGCAGATTTGGAATTGCTCAAAAGAGACTTTTGAAACTTTTTTTTAGCTACAGAAATAATTTAAATACGAAAAGCCAAGTTACTTTTCCTTGGCAAGTTTGTGGCCCTCCCTTAATAAGATGGGGGTATAACAAAGTCCACTAGTTGCTATCTACCTTTCTCAGTAATAGAATCCTAATTTGTAGCCCAGTACACTGTCATCCAACTAAAATTTAATTTCTTAGCTTCCACTCAACTAATTGTGACTACCTGACTAAGTTTGGACTAATAAAATGATGTGCAGACCTGCCATATAATTTTCTTTTTAAAGTAAGCAGATATTTCTACATTTTCTCCATATCACGCTCTGAAATCCGGTCGTGATGGTTGCATCCCCAGCAGCAATGTTGGCCCATGAGTCCATGGCTACACTATAGACATAGAGAATCAATGACTAGAATGAGTCAGATCCCTGGTGACGCTGTGGTGCCAACAAAGCAGTCCTGAGCTACCCACATCCAGATTGTTTTTAGACAAAAGAGAAATCAATTTGATATTACTTAAACCCCTTCCATTTTCTTTTCCTACTCCTCTAGTTTATCACCAAAATAGCCCTGAGAGTCGCTAAGTGATAAAAGACAATAGCAAGTGAGAGCTGTCACTTACTGAACCCTAAAGCACCCAAGCTATAATGACATGACTTAATAAATGATAAGTACCTCATGCTACACATACATTTATCTTGTACATTTTATAATACATCAGTGGATACATATGTGTATGTATCTCTACATTTATATTTGTATCTAGGGTAGAGGCCAAAAAGAAAACCTTTAAAAAAAAGTTCAAACAATTATCAAAACTCAAATGTCTTAGGGAAAAATTGATTTGATCCAATTGTCATAATACGATGACAGATTGTTCAACTAATAGCACCTGCATATTAAAAACACAACCCAATTTTCCAAATTCTATTAACTAACTGTGACAGTTTCAAATGAAATGGGAAAATTCTCCTGACGCTCTGGAAAAATTCCTCTAGTCCTACTGGAATGGTGCTCCCCAGCTTCCGAGATAGAGATGCAAAAGGTCTTTCTTTCAATTGTGCAATAACTGCTCTAAAACTCAATGTTGATATTTTTGTATATATATTTTGTTGATAATTTTGATATATTTTGGATATATTTTGTATATATATTTTCAGACACATATCACACATTTTAGAATTTGCCTAGGTCTTTCAAAACTCAAGAAAATGTGCTTAGTGGGAAAGAGTTTAAAGGTTGGCAAAAAAAAAAAAAAGGAACCATTTTCCCTAGAGCAATCATAACAAATGGTGACCAAGATATTGCTGGTTATTTGGAGTTATTTATGGTTCTGTGAGAATATGGAATCTAGGTGAAGGTTTGTTTGTTTTTATCCTGATGATAAATATGGATGGGCTATAAAGCTGCCTGTTAGTTGGTATAGACAATTGCATTAAAGAAAAACCTTGTAAATTTCAAAAGCTCCTGATCAAGATGCTGAAAACTGCCTGGATTTATAGTGCCATTTATCAAAAGCCTTCCCTGAGTGTTCAAAACTTACGTGTGCTCTCCTGGTAAGCTTTCACAGTGAGTCAAATGAAACAAAGTTCTCCTTTTTTGAAGGAAAAAGGAAATCACAACATCAACTCTTCTTCATTAGGAGTGTGTCAAATTTAGCCAAAGCTATGCTCACCGTTTGCCCAGGAATGGAAAGGAAACGTAACTGATTAGACTTGCAAAAATACTGAGCAGCTGTTCTGCAATATTGCATTCTATGTACATACATATACAATATATATGCATTCTGATCTTGAATTTTCTTTCCATTTCCACCAAAACTGTATATGTTTTTAGTACTGAATTGTACTGAAGAATTTAAAAGTGATATGGAATAAAGTTATCAAGGAGGTGTCAGAGTAAACAGGGTAGCAAAACTCCCACTAAGAATTAGAGGAAGAAAAGATGTCAGCATAATCTGTGGTGGTGTAGCAAAACTTTATGATCTTATTCACTGCAGCATCAAATCTAGCATCTTGAACCAACTCCCAGACCAAACCTACTGCCATCACGCCAGTTCCTATGCACAGCAGCGACCCTGCAAGGGGTCTTGGAGACTGAGGGTTTCAATCACCAGTCACCACCTAGCTCACAGTGTCACTTGAGCCCCTAAGCCTGTAGAAGAACGTCTTGCCTAAAGTCAGTGTTCCAAACATGTTTGCTGGAAAAATGGACAAAGAAATGAGCACATTGGAAATCTTCTCTTCAGCAGAAACAGCCTAGCTATGTGGGTTTCTAGTCATGTCCCTCCCTATTTCTCAGAGTGACGGAGTGAAGCGGAATATCATCTGCAGGCCTGCTACCACAGAAAGCTAAGAAAATGGGCACAACACTGAAGAGAGCTCCCTTTCAACATGAGTATAAGAGTATGACATTTGCAGACAATGAAGTGCTATAATGCATATCAGATCAGTCACTCAGCCCTCAGAGACTCTCAATTAAGGTAGTTTTGCCTCTTGGGAGATATTCCAAGTTTTAGGCACTGTCAGTTGTCACAACTTGGAGAAGTGACCACTTGTCGATGGGGATATAAAAGCAGCTGATATGAAAGAGGCTGCTCATCATCATACAAAGAATTCTTGTATGACCACAGTCATTACCCTGGAGAGTTTCTTTAAAGAATTTTCTCTGTCTCCAAGGGTCAGATGAGTCCAGGTAAGTAAACTCAGGACTATGCTTGACTCAAGAAAATCACTAACAGAACCGTTGTTCAGTCAGCTCGGACTCCTGCCTCTACACCCCCCCACCCGCCCCCGGCATGTCAAAGCAGAACTGTATTCCATGGGTTTGCAATTAGCTGTGTTTTTAGTCATTGATTGTAAATGCTTCCTATGAGAGTGAGTCTAAAAGTATCACCAAGTCTTCCATGCTTGGGTTTATCCCAAACATGTTTGCACATGTCTCTGCCATCAGCAGATGGTTTACAGACAAGTTCACTTGCCCTATCCTTGTCTTAATGTGCTAAGGGTGCCTTCCACAGGAGCCCAGCCTGTAAAACCATGGAGTTGGAGAGGACCTGCTGGGGTCAGTTCTATTCAAGGTAGATGCCAGCTCAGAAAGCCAGGTTGGTCTTTTTGGTTCTGTTTTCATATTTTCCAGGGATAATCTTTATATTTTTTCCAAGGACACCATGCAATCACAAGGGCTGGTGAGAAAAAAGGCCAAGAAGTTGGACCCAGGAATTTTCTCCCATCACAACAATGTTCTTGCTCATCCTTTCAGGGTAATGATTGCTGTCCTACAAGAATTTTCCTGGGAAACCTGACCCTACCCCCTTTCCAGGGCAACAAACACCAGATTAAATAGGCTATGAAGAAGCTCTATGACATTGATGTGGTAAAGGTCAACATCTTGATCAAGCCTATTGCAAGAAAGAGGCATACATTTGACTGACTCCTGACTATGATGCTTTCAATGTTGCCAACAAAATTGGAATCATCTAAACTCAGGACAGCTGGCTAATTCTAAATATAAACTTTTTTCAATAAAAACAAAACAAAGAATATCTCTCCTAGCAGTAAAGGGAAGAAGAGTATTATTGATGAGCTCATGTTCATCCAGCTTTAATTTACATCTTGAGCCTTAAGCTAAGAATGTTCACCCAAATAAAAAGGTGAGTATACATTGGCAGAGACTATATAAGGAGCCTTGGTGACAGAGTAGTTATGTGGTGGAATGCTCACCCAAAGTCAGAAGTTTGAATCTACCAGCTGCTCCACTGAAGAAGGTAAGGCTTTCTATACCTATAAGGAGTTACAGATTCAAAAAACCACAGGGGCAGATAGATTCCTCCCCACCAACCCCAAGGGTGAGTTAAGTTAAAGAGCTGTGGTGTCATGTTCCGTGAGACATTGGGCTGCCCGCCACAAACCCATCAGGCACTCCATGGAAGAATGAGGCTGTCTTCTCCTCTAAAATGTACAATCTCAGAAACCTCATACAGGGATGCTGAGTCAGTATAGACTCAGGGCAGGGTTGAAGTTAGATTGGCCTATCGCTAGGAGAATAGGTTGACTCAGAAGTCTGAGAGGATGAGGTCTATATCACAGCTTTACCACGCATCGATGGTGTGGTTTTAAGCAAATAGCATAATCTCACTGAATTTTTTCATGTATCTTCAGTTTCCTCATGTATGAAATGAGGATGCTAATAATGCCACACAATAATTCTGCTGTTTGTGTTCGGTGCCATCAAGTCATATACTATGTAACAAAACCCTGTCCAGTCCTGCGCCATCTTCACAGTTGCTATGTCGGAGTCCATTGTTGCAGCCACTATGCCATTGCATCCTGTGAGGGTTTGTATCTCCAGGGACTGACCAGTCTCTCCTGGTAACATGCTTAAAGCATGTGAGGCAAGTCTCACCACCCTGGCTTCTAAGGAACATACTAGCTGTGTTGTTTCTATGACTGATTTCTTCATTTTTATGACAGTCTATCAAATCTTTAATATTCTTGGCTAACACTGTAAATCAAAAACATCAATTCTTCTTCAGTCTTCCTTATACCCAATGTCCAGTTTTCCCATATATATGGAGAGGTTGAAAAAACCATGGCTTAGGTCATGCCTACCTCAGTATTCCAAGTGGTATCTTTGGGTTACCTATACCCACTTCTCTGTTTGTAGTAACTTGTATGTCTCTGTGATGCTGGAAGCTATTACACTGGTATTTCAAATGCAGCAGGGTCAGTCAGGGTGAACAGGTTTCATCAAAACTTCCAGACTGAGAACAGACAACAGAGAAGTCACCTCCACACTTCAGGGGAAGTAACCACTGAAAATCTTATGCATAGTCTTGAAGCATGGTCAAATACTGAAGGCCTAATGAATGGAACAGGACATTGTTGGAGAGAGTGCAGGAAGATGAGTCATTGGGCACTTGAAATGACTTAGGAGAAACTGCTTTCTTGAAATAGAGTCAATCATGGTGATATGAGTGGGGTAAAGTCGTGGGATGAGAGTCACTGAAATCTTCATTTCCTGATGGGCACAACTCAAGGTAAGAAGGCACAGCTCTAAAAGTCTGGTAACAATTGGAATGTGGAATGTGTGAAGTTGGAAATTGAAACCTGGGAAATTGAAAGTTGTCAAAATGAAATGGAATGCATAAAAACCAATATCCTTGGTATTAGTGAGCTAAAGTGCATTGACATTGACTATTTTTAATCAGAAAATCATATGATTTGCTATGCCAGGAGTGAAAAAGCCAAGAGGAATGGCATCACATTCATTGTCAAAAAGGATTTTGCTAAATCCATCATGAAATATAAAGCTGGCTGTGATAGGATTATATCAAGGAAATTTAATCAACACAAATATTCAAATGTATGCACAAACCCCAACAAATAAAGAAAGATCAAAGTGAATGTCAGAAGAAACTCTGAAATGTGCTCTTAATCATAGAGTAGCTAAAGCAAATGAAGAAGTGATGAAGTCACAGAGATGACTAGAACATTTCAAATGGCATCTTGAGAAGGCAGAGTATTATAACAAAATGTGCAAGTGTCTAGAGCTAGAAAACTAGAATGTGAGAATATGTTCATCATATCTTAGACTGTAAGAACTCAAGAAAAATTAAAGCCACAAGTGTGTCAGGCAGGGTTCTCTTAGAGAAATAAAATCAAGACCCGAGTAATTCTTTTTATATATTTATATACAGAGAAAGGTCTATACGATAAGAAAGAAACAGTTAACTATCTATAAAGCAGTACAGATTGCCCGATGCAACTCACTTGCGTGAGGCAGCTAGAAGACCCGCAGTCCTTTGAGTCTTGAGGGCCGCTGAGTAGTCCTCTGTAGAGCAATTCAGGCTATCTGGTCACAGGCAGCAAACAGCAGAGCAGGTCGCCAACAGTCAGCCAGATGACAGAGTCCAACAGTCCCCAGCTCAAGAGATGTATATCCCAGGAG